>CAMZMU010000034.1:17911033-18046049 GCA_947311845.1 Poa pratensis | reverse complement strand
CAATAATAACAATAATAATATAGTAATAATAATAGTACTCTCTCAGATCTCATTTATGTGTCGCAGCTTATATGTATCAGTTGTATGTGGTCAGCTGCACCTTTTCCGAATCAGAGGGAGTAGTGGAAGTGGTAGTAGTAAATAATAATTAAAGTTTGGCTATCTTTCGAAATATGTTTGGCATCCTTAATGTGCCATCCGAGCTGCAACAAACTGGGGACTTCGTGATTTCTACCTCTTATATATTCAAAACATTGTCAAAGCCGTGATCAAACACACACGTTAGTGCAAACAAACAGGTCGGCAAATATTTGATCGCACTATCAGAATCAGCCGAATTGTCGAGTGACCTGTTTGCTGAGTGCATTTTATCAGGTTCTCGATAAACATGCCATATTGCGGAGCGCCGCGATAAAACAGACAACATACAAAATTACTCGACGTAATCACTTTTCCCAAGTATTTGCACCCGACTAATAAAAGCACTAGGCAAACTAACTAGACACGTGACAATTTTAACCGTGGTTAATGACAACGGTGGAGGGTTAGCTATATCAAGTGTGTTCTTTTGAAAAAATCTCACAAATTATTGAAATAAAATAGTACGTACACGAGCAAACTTTTTATTTTTTATTTTCAATAGTGCCAAAAGGACTTTCTAACCTTTTCCACCTTTTTTTATCTTCTCATTGCTAAAAGTGTATTTTTATATGAAGCAATAGATATTTTGCAAAATGGCACCTCTCCAATTATCATACAAATTAGTACTAAAAGTATTCACTGAATTTTCCCAATCTCCTTTTTAAATGAATTTTGGTCGAAATACATAAGACCCTGAATTTAGATGAATTTCCTCAATTTCGCCTATTCAAATAAATTTTGGTCGATCTCCTAAAAGTGTTCAATTCCAAACTGCAAATGTCTCCTCCTTTAATCCTAGGAAGTTTTCAAAATCATTTTAAGATACTTGATATGTGTAAATTAAGCCACGATGACATCTTCGGTCTGCGTTCCCCTCCTTGGAGGCGTCGCTGAGTATCTCCAGTTCTACCTTGTGACTAGGTCCTTCGGGTGAATGCCCTACTTCCTGCTTTGTTGGAGCGGGCGATGGTGACGTATTCTCCGCTCCTCCCTTCGGAGCATAGCCTTTGGAGGCCTAGACCTACCTTGGATCATTGAGTTTGTGCCCTCATGCAAAGCTGTCCTGCGGTGAGGGTGGAAGAAGCCAGGCGGCAGCCTCGGAAAGTAGATGTATGCCGAGACGGCGATGCAGTGATGGCTATAGGAGGCTAGTCGTGGCTGAACATTGTGCAGTGGCGATCGGGTGCTATGCTAGGGTGACATGTTCATCGACTTTGTTGTGATATGGACGACGACATGTGATATTGTGGCAGGGCAGAGCAGCGGGGAGGCCGGCAACCGGCGATGTTGCGCGGCAGAGGTGGTCGGCGACAAGTTATGTTGCGGCGCGCATGAGCGGCAGAGGTGGCCGACCGACAAATGTTGTTGCACGCTTGGGTTCCTCGAGGGTAGGCTTCTCCATATTCGTTGGAACACCGGCATTCTCTTCGGCTTTGTTGTGAGGCTATAGATCTTTGTGGAGTAGTGTTTGGGCGTGTCCCTTGTTAAGCTTGTGTTGTGTGGAATTTCGACTGGTTTTCTGTTAATTTACCTGACAATTCTCTACTTCTTAATCTATGTAGTAGGCAAGTTTTTTGCCAAGTTTAAAAAAAACACTGGAGTCGAAGCGCAATTGTGCAAGGGAACAAATTATATATTTTTTGGCGTTTGGAATTAACTAGCAGAGTTCGGCTGCACAAGAAAGAAAACCCGCCGCGAGTACCGCATGGATTCGCGTTGAAGTTTGATCGTGACACGAACTGAGTCCTGCGCCCTCACGTGCGTACGTAATCAGGTAGGAGACAGTTACAACAATTAACATCGGCCAAATCTCTATCCCTCGATCGATTTATTTTGCCGGAACTTCTTAACAGGCTATTGCAGGCGGCCATGGTAACCAAGACCTCCTCGACTGTGGTCCTCGCCGCCGGCGAGCACCTATTCAAGGTCGCGGGCCACTCCCTGGTCAAAGGCAGCAATACCAGGCTCACGTCCGGGACCTTCCGCGTCGGCGGCTACGACTGGGCTATCGACTACTACCCAAACGGGGACACTAGGATCGTCGACGATCAATTCACTTCGATTTTCTCAGGTTGGTAAACACTAGTCATGCCGTGGTATCTGCGTCCTGCTCCTTCTGCCTACTGGACCCCGCCGCCGCATCGGCGACGGAGAGAAGCACAAATTCGCCTACACCAGGAAGTTTGTGCCCGTCAAGCATGACAGTTATGGTAGAGACGAATTTGTGAGTAAATCTAACTTGGCCGCGTCAGGGTGTCTCAAGGACGACTGTCTACTGATCAAGTGCACAGTCATGGTTATTGCCTCCAAACTCAACGACGACCGTGAGGATAGCATCATCATTCCACCCTCTCTCCTCAGCAAAGATCTAGGCAATCTTCTGGAGAGCGGCTTTAAGACGACTTGACGGTGAGGATTGGGTGGTTCAAAAGTTTTAAGGTGCACGCGTGTGTGCTCGCCGCACGGTCGCCGGTCTTCCGTGCGCAGCTGTGTGGCCCCATGAAGGTGAGCAAGCAAACCAGTATCCGCGTTAACGACTTGGATGCCAAAGTTTTCGAGGTCTTGCTCTATTACATGTACAATGATCGCCTCCCGGAGTTCATGGAAGAAACCACCCAAGATGTTATAAACATGACCCAGCATTTGCTTGTCGCGGCTGATCGGTACGCCATGGAGAGGCTGAAATTGATGTGTGCGGCTAAGTTGAGCATGGCATTGGAGGTCGACACAGTTGGCTTCACTTTGGATCTCGCGGAGCGATTCCATTGCGAACAGCTCAAGGATTTTTGTCTCAGGTACATAGTAAGAGACACTGAGAGGCTACAAGCTATTATAAAAACTAATATGTTCGAGCTGCTCAAGCAAAATCACCCAGCTATTGCAGATGATATACTTGCCAAGGTAGCTCACAAGCTGTAATGCATGGTTCGCCTCTATAACATGAAAAGGACAATCTTCGACAATACAGTACGATTATTATGAAATTTTTGGTCTTGTGTATTACTATCATTTTTCTTTGACAAATTGTTTGTTGTATCGTGATCTTATGTGGCAAACGTTTATTTCACTGTTAATATCTAGCACAATATTGGTACAATGTAATGATATTGAATGAATCTTAACACAGTAATTTAAGTTGCACTGTTGTTAGCGTGAATTCCATGGTGTAACCCATGCTTGGTGACATGTTAATTTTTTGCAATTGCTTTCGAAAAAACTATATGGCAATTAAAATGAAAAACATTCTCTTGTAAAAAACTAAGAAAATCCTCTTGACATTGTGGTTTGGTATGGAAAAATACATCTCTTACGAACTATACCATTGATATGGTCATGAGCTTAGGCATTTGGCTCAAAATCCTGAATGTTCACACATGATAGGCCATTTTGTGAAAAAGTAGCTAGAAAGCGATAAAATTCATAACATTTGGCAACCGTCCATCCAATATAATCTACCATGTGCAAAAAATGGAGAGGTGTCATTTTGCACCATATATTTGGCACTTAGAAAATGACAAACTGGCAAGTTATCATGAAGCAAGAGGGATTTAAATTATTTTATTGAAATTTCTTAAATTTTTAGCTCGCGTACAAAAAAATAGCTCCATCTCAAAAAGTTTGAATTTCTGACATTTTTTCTTAATTCATTTTTTCCTATTAAAGAGCTCTTGAAATGTGTAAATATTTTTTTATTTTAGAAAATAAACGAATAAGACAAAAGTTTTGCTTTCAATACCACAATGTATTTTATATGTGCATGTTATTTGTATTTTACTTGTCTGTCAACTGTTTTCCATAAAAAGCACCCGGCAAGGTCCATCCGACGGAAAATAATCGTTTGAGACCGGGTCTATCTTCCAACCAAAATAGACCCTATTTAGAAGATAACACGTGTATGAACAAATCACAAAGCACCTGACACCATATTCCCCCTCTTCTTCCTCAAAGACGTTCTGATCCCATCCCGTGAAATTCAGGTGCCGCTCTCTCCGCTCCACAGGAAAAAGAGCATGTCCGTGGTGTCGCCATCTCCGCCCTTCTCCGTTGTTGCTGGGAGCAAGCGGCACGACGAAGAGTAATAGGTCACAGTGGACTGGCCGCCGACAAATGAAAGCACTAGGTTCAGCAAGTCGTAGATGGGTGGCCATTCTTTGGAACTAAAGGCTCTGTGGGGTAGCTCCCTACCATCCATGACTTTTCCTCATCTTAGTCTTTATTGGGATTCTTATCGATCTACTAGTACGGTGTTCCTCTGTGTCCCTAATTTTTTTTATTAGAACGAAGGCAAAAGCTTTGCCTTTCCTCTGTGTCCCTAATGGATCCGTATGAAATACTAGAATGAATTGGCTCCAGAATCTTGGCTTTTCGGTAATTGGGCGTATGGCTTCCAGATGCATATGCTTGCTTCTCTCGCGAGCGATGGACACATTGCTCGCTTAATTAAGATGAGACACGAGAACAATGGCGGTGGCCAGGCAACAGTCCGCACCGGCAAGATTATGAGACGGGAGGTTAGGGAAACGGTGCTCTGAGTTAATACACGTGTTATCTTCTAAACAGGGTCTATTTTGATAGGAAGTTAGACCTGGTCTCATAGGATTATTTTCCCTATCCGACCCTGAACTGCGGTTAGAATGGACATGTGTCCAAGACGTTGTCTAGCGTTTTGATTTTCCGATTGCATTGACAAAAAAAAACACTAGGAAACCACAAATATGCCAAGTGTATTTTTGTGGCGAGTGTTTTTCTACGGCACTCTGCGAAGTCGCATGTTTGACGAGTACCTCATAAAATATACTCGGCAAACTAGCCGCGCACTCGGCAAATTAGGTGTTTCCGGTGGTGTCCCTCGCTAAACAGCTTTGTTAGGAAACAACTTCATCATAAAATTATATATGAAGACAATTATACAAGCTGGTTCCGAACATAAGCACCACAAGTGGAACTTTTCATTGCAGATTACCTGATATTCCAGTCCCAGTATCCTAGGACCGTTAATCAATTGCCAAACAAAGCAACCAACTAATCTAGATCACAGTACTTGCTAAAGTGAGAAATGTTCTTGTCTTTGAACAAATCCTTCTAGCTGAAAGTTATTTAAAGATACATAGCTAAACCATGAAAAGAGAAGACTACTACATTGCTAGCTAGCTCGCTCATAGTACAGCTACACGGAACTAGAGCATCACGTACGCGCATGTATGGTTACGCACACGTACGTCTGCCATGGATGACAATGTGTGAAGATGAGTCACTCGATCAAGAGCAACCAAGTCTGAGCTCAAGATCCAAAACGCCACCTCCATCACCGAACCCTCCTCCGACCCCAAGCTCCAAGTTCACAACCAATGCAGCATCCTTCACCGCCGTTGACGTGGCAGCGTCCGCCGCCACCGTGGAGAAGAAGCTGTAGACGGCTGGCGGAGTCGTCGTCGTCGCCGTGGTGACGCTGGTGCAGTAGTACTGCGGAGGCGCGAAGTTGAGGTTGGGAAGCACCCTGTGGACGATGGGAGCGCAGGAGTAGTAGTGGCGCAGCCTGGCCCTCTCCCTCCGGTGGACGTTCATGTGCCCCCCAGCGCCTGCGCCGACCGGAAATCCCTCTTGCAGTAGCCGCACATGTACGACGACGACGAACCCTGCGCGGCTGCCGGCCTGGGCACGCCACCGCCACCCGCGAAGCTCCGCGCCGCCGGCCACTGCTGGCCGAGGTGGTAGCGGCCATGGTCTCCTCCTCTCGCGCCTCGGCTCTCCATGATCAGCAGCTACTCTTGTGTGTTTGGTGTGTGTCGAGTGATGTGGTGTAGTAGCGAGTGTGGCTTGGGGGAGCGTAGAGTGGTATATATGCTACTCGATGCAGTCAGTGGACGTATACACTTGACACTTGTTTTCTAGGACTTGTAATTAAACCTAGCTTGTTTTGTTGTTGTTGGGTAGATATGATGGACAGATAGAAGTGACCGAGTGCACGCGGAGGGAGTCAAAGGTATTTTGATAGGCTGGTGGTGATGTTGCAGACGAGATACCGTCAGAACAATGCTCTCCGTTTCAGGAAGACTATGTGACAACTTTTTTTTAGATAAGGGGTGTGGATCCTCGGCCTCTGCATCTAAGAGATGCACACAGCCATCACAATTATTAATCATCCAAAGTCACACCGTTTACAATTCATGGATCACATAAGGTGGCTACAAAGATCAGCCACTCAAATACAAGTCTACTAAACATCAATTCTTCTAGGATGAAACCACCCAGCCCGGCTGAAGATAGCCCGCACGACCGTCAACAATCGGGTACACCCGACATCCATAAGATCACGCTGATCCGCAGGAAGGAGGAGTGACCATGAGTGGATCCAGAAGCACGCCTTGTGAATAACCTGCAAATAATGAGTAGATGTTGTTTTGTTAAAGACAATATCATTTCTACAATTCCATATGGCCCACAAAATGGCCGCTACACCAATTCGAATGCGAGCTTTTGTCACTTTATCTATGCCATTCAACCAACTTCCAAACATATTGGCGACACTATGAGGTAGATAAATATTAAAAGTAAAGTGTACAGGCGCCAAATATCTCTAGCAAATGTGCACTTTATGAACAAATGTTCTGCGGACTCATCCGCATCGCAGAAAACACATTTCTTGCATCCTATTCACCGTGTTTAGCCAAATTATCCTTAGTCAACAATTCTTTTCTATTCAGAAACCATAGAAAGATCTTAATTTTTAGTGGTATTTTTAACTTCCATAGGTATTTACGCAAGTACCTAGTGTGACCATTCAACAAATCTTCGTAATAAGATTTAACTGTGAATACTCCATTATTAGTAAGTGACCATCTAAACTTATCCGGTTCATCTACTAAAGTAACACGCATCAGTTTCTCTATTAGATGAAATCAATCCGTTCTTCGTTGTCCTACTAACGTCCGTCTAAAAGGGAGATTAATAGGAGCAGCCCCAAGAACTTCAGCAACCGTACTAAGCTTATTTGAAGCAATGGCATATAAAGATGGATAAACTGATTGCAACTTCTGCAGCATACTTTTCCTGAGGACAAGAAATTTTGTGCACCCAAAGTGGGGCTATGAGTAGACACACTATAAACTTATGATACGCTTCTGAGTTACTCCAACTAGTTAGATCGATAGCTGCAGAGATATACATGGCCAAAGAGGCAAAAGAGGTTACCGATGCTCCGAAAGCCCACGTACCATTTGCCTTCTATTTGCCGCCCTTGAGTTTGACCGCAACTGTAGCATCTCCTTTTTCTTTCTTCTCTTTCTTTCACACATGGAATTACCAGGTGTCATGCAAGTATTAATTCATGCCCTGCAATCCTGCATCATGTGACTGCAACACATCATGTCAATCATGTCATATCACCAAAATTTGGAGCATTCAAGAAGGCCCGGCCAAATACTATCTTTCGTCAACGCATGCATGGATGATTCGCGCTCTCACTCACTGGCAACAGATTGTCTGGAGCCTCAAGGCATTGTGCCGCATTGGCCAGCACTATACATGTTTGGGCTCTGGTAGACATGATGGTAACACAAAGGTGAAGTAGGTTTTGCTATATATACTTGCATGCACATCTTTGGGTTTCTCTCTTTTCAAAAAAAAAATGTACACCTTTGGGTTTTACATTGGACAAAATGTTTACTAGTAGTCATGTTCGGCTCTGTAAGACATTATTGCTATGTTTTCTTTGCTAGATGATACGACTCCCTGCGTTCCTACAAATAAAGGGTGTGACTAATTCCTAGTCGATTGAGAATTAAGTGAATTCTTAATCAGGTGACGTCGTAAAATCTCACTTGCAAACCCAAGTCGGAACAAATAATTAGCACGAATTACGAAGCAATCCAACAGTCCAGAATATTCAGTTACAACCCATGCTGCAACTCATAACTTGCTAATACGAATCACGAAAGCAAATCTGGCGATTTGGGGTGTTTTTCTCAATTGCAAACCACTTCCACTAAAAGAAAATCTTAGTTGCAACTCTGGGAGTATGAATCGTGATACAAATCCAATGATGTATGAATTCTCTGAGCACTAACTTAATTAGTGAAATCAATAAATAAAAGGTGTCCACGCTTTACAAGATTAGAATTGACCAAAAAGTTGAGCAACTATATCTCGACTATGATGCACAAAATTGGTATCACTGGATTTGAAAAACAATATTTTAATGATATCAATTTTTTATCAAATTATCATTATACTATTATACTATATTTGGTTAAAGTCAAATCCTAAAATGGGTGTGCATGAGCCTTATTCATACAAATCGGGCTATCAGATATGCATGGTTGTTCTACGCCATTAAAGATAAGGGAAATGGTCGCACTAAGAATATATTTTTTGGCGAATGAATCTCACTAAGAATCTAAAAGTGAAAAAAGAACGAGACCGTAGTAACAACTAAGTCTAGAGACCCAACTCAGCTTTTTGGCTCGGTATGAGCTTGGTATGGCTCGGTGCAAAAACGGCTCAGCCCGCTGCGCCATTTGACCGATCCGAGTTCTTTCTTGTGGAGCACAGAAAGCTCACGCCGAGCCAGACACGGCTCGAACCAGCCGTTTGAGGGCGATGATTGGGCCAGAAGGAGAATTGGAACTTGGAAATGACTTTGGCTGATCGTGGTAGTTTTATTTAGGACGAGGTCGTAACACTCAAAAGCAAATAAAAAAGCAGGAGGTCATTCACTCCCTCATCGATAGCCATAGGCATATGAGAAATAGGTCACCCACCGCCATCCCAGGATGTCGCCATCGCCTCCAATGGAGATGTGGCCCCACACCTTGCGACACAGCCCTCGCCAAGTGTGTGGCTTCTTGTGCAGCAACTCGCCCATGACGCCACTCCGCGCTCGCCACGTCGGCACTCCTCGCTTGGCAATCTATCGCTCCTCGCGTCTTCTGCGTGCCCTCCCACCTTCGCCGTGCAACATGTGTCGCTCTAACGCTCTCGGGGAAGATGACACCACACTGTAGCGACATATGCATTGTGGCGAGCCACACCGACCTACACTGAGCCGGTGTAAAGTTTGGGTCGAGCCCATTTTTCTAGCTCGTCAGCCGTGCAAGCCGGACCAAGCCGAGCTCAAAAAGAGCAAGCTGAAACGTGGCTCGCACCGATCCTAGACCGAGAAGTCTCGTGTCCAGACTTAGTAACAACCACGCGGTACATGGTCGATAAGAAAGTTGTTAGCACATAACTCGCTAGACCTTATTTGAGCAGCTTCTTTTGATTTCATTTTTTTAGAAAAGGGGTGCGGATCTCCGGCCTCTGCATCAAAATGATGCACACATCAATCCGCAATTATTAACCTTCAAATGTTAAACAGATTACAGTCATGGATCACTCAAAGTGGACACAAAAATGAGCCACTTAAACAAAGAAATTCTAAACATCAATTCTTCTAGTATGTTGCCACCCAGCCCGGCAGAAGAATACGGGTTACATCCAACCTCCATGAGACCACGCTGATCCACAGGAAGGAGGTAGGACCATAGACGAATCCAATAAGCCGCCATATTAATAACATGCAAATAATGGGAAGAAGTTTCTTTTGTTAAAAACAATCTCATTCCGACGGTTCCAAATAGCCCAAAGTATGGCGGCAACACCAATTCTAATTCGAGCTTTGGTTCCCTTATCAATACCGTTCAGCCAAGATCCAAACAGATTTGATACACTAGTTGGAGGTTGTATATTGAACGTAAAGTGTACAAGCCTCCAGATGTCACTAGCAAATGTACACGAAATAAACAAATGTTCAATAGACTCATTTGAGTTACAGAAAACGCATTTCTTACACCCAGTCCACTGCCGTTTTGCCAAATTATGTTTTGTTAACAGCTCCTTTCTGTTTAAAAACCAAAGGAAGATTTTTATTTTCAAAGGGATTTTTAATTTCCGCAAATATTTTCTCAGATACCTCGTATTTCCATTAAGTAAGTCCAAATAATAGAATTTAACCGAAAACACCCATTATTTGTGAGACACCACTTGAACCTATCTGATTGATCTAAAAGATTGACCCACATTAGCCTTTCTACTAGATGTAACCAGGATGCTCTATTATTTCCTGTAAGAATTCTTCTAAAAGGTAGATATATCGGTACTGAATTAAGAACATCAGCCACCGTATTCCCCTTGTTGAAGCTATATAATATGAGTTAGGATATTCATTCGCTAATGAATTTTGTCCTAACCAAATGTCCTCCCAAAACCTAAATTGCTCACTGATGGTCTTGACGTAGTTACCTGCGTCAAAAGAATATGGGTTAGGTTGACACTCCAAGTGGAGAGTGTATAGTATAGGAAAGACAGTTTTCCCCACGAGGGGTGACTCGAGGGTTTAATATCAAACTCTCGGGCAATCAGTAGTGAAGATTTATCTTTACTATCCTTCTTTGGGTTACCTATAAAATAAAGTAAATGTTTTGGTTCTCAACCTCACCTAGTGGTTGTCAAGCACAAGGTGTGAGAATGATATCAAGATAATATGCAATGCAAACAAGAAATAAATATGCAATGGTGGTAAATAAATATGCAAGGATGGTGGTAGCAATGATAAATGATATTTTGGGTTTTATATGATGAATGCAAGATGGAAAAGTGTTTTTGTATTTTCGGATTTTTAAATGGCAGAAAATGGAAAAGTGGTAAAAGTTGTTGGAAAGGTGTTTCTTATGATTAAAAATGGACCGGGGTTCATGGTTTCACAAATGCACTCTCTCTTTAATAAAGTGATGGACAATGGAACACTAGAGTTGACATATGAGATTGCAACACAACAGTTTAATGACAAGTTATAATTATATGGGCATCACGTCCAAACATAGAGACCTTTTGGTTTATTATTAGTCTCACTTATACTCCATCAAGATGCGAACTAAATCATAACACCTCAGTAATTAAGATAACTCAGAGTATAGCATTAAGTATCATGACATGAAGTTAAAATAAGAACATGCTAGATCTAGTCATAGAGTAGTGGCAATGGTCACACCCACATCTCCGGTAGCATGGTATTTCTTTTTATCCCTAGTGAGGCAACAAAATAAGGTAGAGATACCCAAGTGGATCGCAGAACTTTCTCTCACGTTCACTGCACTAGCCACCCCCCGTTACTCAACTAATGCACACGTTCCCCCTCACACGCTCTCATAAGCATGCTTGATCATGACAAGTAAATAAGAACGGGGTACATAATATGCATCTACTTTCATAACTGAAACAAAACCATTGCAATCTCAAACATATATTAACTCATAAAAAGATCCACCACAAAGGTATTACATAGATGACCGTAATCATGTTCAGCAGCTCATACGGTACTAATTAGTGAAGCTCAAGAGAGAGGAGAGATACATAAGTTACTTCCACAAACCAT
The DNA here is from genome assembly GCA_947311845.1 of Poa pratensis. Classification (NCBI taxonomy): domain Eukaryota; kingdom Viridiplantae; phylum Streptophyta; class Magnoliopsida; order Poales; family Poaceae; genus Poa; species Poa pratensis. The sequence goes on along the minus strand of CAMZMU010000034.1, from coordinate 18,034,498 downwards.
AGTCCAGAGGTGGACTACTCCCTCTTCACCATGGAGACGGTGGAGAAGTCGTTGGAGAAGATGGAGACCACGCCGGCAGCACCCGCCGGAGTTTTCCCCCTCCAATCTGCAGCTCCAGGTCTCTGTTTCGGTGTTTCTGTGTTTCTGCGGCGCTCCTTCCAGAGAATGTTGGGGGGCTATTTTTATAGTCAGTTTTAGGTCAAAACCGAGTCGGTGGAGGAAAGATCGACGGCAACGGAGCTCCGAGGCCCAAAAGAGGGGGTCCCACGCGGCCCAGTACTCAACTTCAGCCTCCGACTTCCTTTCGTGCGCTTCCTTGACTCCTACGCTTTGTTCCTTCCAAAAACTGATGTCCGTAAAATATTAGGTCATTTAGACGTCGTTTGGGTCCCTAAAACATTAAAATATAGAAAACAGGGTTTTCTGACTGTGCAGGGTTAATTCTATAAAAATAGGAAACATACCAAATATTCCAAAATCATTATAAAACAGTGATATAACCCTTATATGATGCAAATATGACTGAATATAAATAAAATAATGCAAAGTTCATGTATGCATTTTACATGCACCACTCACCATTACCAAGAAGAAATTCTCCACACTCAAAGAATTCATTCTTTACCTTCATTAGACCTTTCCAGAAGATGAGTCAAATGGTTGTACCTGTACCTGTGATAACGTCCTATCACCTAAGTACTTAGTATTTAGAAGCTCTTGCCAAATTCCGTCTTCATTTAACAATTCATAGAGCCACTTACTTAATAGACATTTATTTTTGATATCTAGGACCGCAATACCTAAACCTCCTTCTTCTTTGATGATCATGATATACCTCACATTAGTGGCTTGTTTCAAAATGTAATGGTTTAACCATTATGGTTACAAACATATTTATTTTTTTCTTAATAGCCATGGCATGTGAGATGACAGAAAAAATATAAAGGGTGGTGTGGTTTTTTTTTAGATAAAGGGATTTTATTACTTAAGAGTTTTAAGCATTACACCCGGCCTCTGCATAGCTAGGATGCACACAGCCAATAGTTCACGAGCTCACAAGTACCCAATGCTGAAATTAAAAAGGCGAATTACATATCAGAATGAGAAATTGTAGATCCACCTAAGCTGCTGGTAGGTCTATCCGGAGACTATGTTGCCATCCATGTCGGGAGAATAACTCCCTGGCTGCGGTCTCCAAACGTGACGCCACCTCCAAAAACAAGTCTCGGTGCTCCACACGTTGCAGGGCCGACCATGCCCGTAGCGATGATGTACACCGATAGATAACCTGCATAAAAGAAGCATTTTTATCGTTAAAAACCTTGTCATTTCTACATAGCCACAGCGACCAAAAACGGCAATCGCTCCCACTCTACTGAAGAGTTTAAACCTAGGATCCACCCCGTTTAACCAATTGCCAAAAATGTTTGCAACGGAACGTGGTGGATGTAAGGTAGAACCTATCTGGATGGCTGACCATATAGACTGGCTAATTCGCACTGAAAGAATAAGTGTGTAATGGTCTCATCATGATGACAGAAGACACACTTTCTGCTTCCGTGCCAATTGCGTTTGGCAAGGTTATCTTTTGTAAGAATTACACCTCGACGGAGATACCACGCAAACACCTTAGTTTTTAGTGGAATCTTCATCTTCCAAATTTTATTATTATCTTTAATATCGACGGTCCTACGGGTAAGATTAGTGCTCTATACATAGAATCAACCGAGAATTTACCATTCTTCGTGAGATTCCATTGAAATTTATCTGGGCCTTCCGACAGATTGATGGGATCCAATCGGTTGAGCAAAGCATTCCAGGATGCTTGCCTCGCTCCAAGTAAACTTCTCCTGAACGAAACATTTGGCGGGAAGGTACCCAATACCTTAGCGATTGTGTCGCTCTTGTTTCATACAATTGCGTACAGAGCCGGATATTGTTCTCTGAGAGTGGACTGGCCTAGCCATTTATCCTCCCAGAATCGAATTTCCGATCCATCCCTAATTGAGAAAGATCCATGTGGGAAAAAGAACTTCTTTGTAGCCATAAGGCCTGCCCAGAAGTGCGAATCGCCAGGTTTCCAAATAACCTGAGATACGGCTTGAGATCCCACGTACTTCCTCCTGAGGAGGGTTTGCCAAATTCCATCTTCCGAGAGGAGCTTGGAGAGCCATTTACCAAGTAGAGCTCTGTTCTTGACCTCAAGGTCATGAATTCCGAGCCCTCCTTGGTCTTTAGGACAGCAAACCACACTCCACTTAGTTAGCCGATATTTCTTCTTCTCACTATCCCCTTGCCAAAAGAATCTAGATCGGAAGTAATCCAAACGTTTTAAGATTCCTTTAGGTAATTGGAAGAATGATATCATATACAGTACCATGTTTGTCAGTACCGAATTAATGAGTACCAATCTCCCACCCAGGGATAAGACTTTGCCTTTCCAACTATTCAGACGTAATTGGAGTCTTTCCTCCACCTTTTTCCATTCAACATTTGTAAGTCTTCGATAGTGAATGGGATACCCAAATAGTTGATAGGAAATTGACCTTACGCACAGCCGAAAAGTTCAGCATACAAGGCGGCGTTTTCTTGAGCCTCACCAAAACAAAACAATTCACTTTTATGGAAATTGATCTTAAGACCCGACAACTGCTCAAAGGCTGATAAAATCAGCTTTAAATTACGAGCTTTTTCGACGTCATGTTCCATAAAGAGTGTTGTATCGTCAGCATATTGAAGAATCGATAAGCCACCATCAACAAGATGTGGAATCACTCCTTCAATTTGGCCCTCAGATTTAGCGCGTTCAATCAAGATAGCCAACATATCAGCCACTATATTAAATAGTATGGGCGATAGCGGGTCACCTTGCCTGAGACCTTTTTTCGTTTGGAAGAACTTGCCAGTATCGTCATTGACTTTAATAGCAACACTTCCTCTCGAGACAAAGTTCTCAATTAGCGCTCTCCACTCAGTAGAAAAACCTTTCATCCTGAGGGTCTGTTGGAGGAAAGACCAATTGACTTTATCATAAGCTTTCTCAAAATCAATTTTAAGAATTACCCCATTCAGCTTTTTCCTATGTAGTTCGTGGACTGTTTCATGTAGGATCGCCACCCCATCCAGGATGTTACGACCTTGCATGAAAGCTGTCTGAGACGGACGAACCACATGATCTGCCACACTATTCAGCCGGATCGTAGCAACTTTAGTAAAAAAATTAAAACTAACGTTAAGAAGGCAGATAGGTCTGTATTGTTGAATCCTTTCTGCCCCATTAACCTTAGGTAATAAAATTATCTCACCAAAATTGAGACGAAACAACTCAAGTTGTCCATCATGGAGACAAGCGAATAGTTGTAGCAGATCCGACTTGATGACATCCCAGAAGTTCTGGTAGAACTCCGTCGGGAAGCCGTCGGGTCCAGGAGCTGTATTAAGTTTCATTTGGAAAATGCCTTTCTCACTTCCTCCTCTGAATAGGGTTTAGTAAGTAGGCCGTTTTCCTCTTCCGAAACCTGGGGTATATCATCGTTCGAGACTCATCCAATGTGAAGTTTCCTTCCTCGGGTGCTCCGAACAGACCTTTATAGTAATTTGTGATATACGACTTTAGTTGTTCATGGCCCTCGATCGTGCCCTCCTCCTGGACAAGAGAATGAATTCGCTTTTTCCTGTGTCTGCCATTGGCAATACTATGGAAATAGCGAGTATTCGAGTCTCCTTCTAGGATAAATTGGGATTTGGATCGTTGGTACCATTTTAACTCCTCCCGCAGAAGTTTCGCAATCTGTGCATTCGATTGGCTCTTTAGCTCAATCTCGTGCGCGGATAACAGGCGAACTTCTGCTAGTGCCTCTAGAGCATCGATTATGGAGGAAAGTCGTATCTTTTCTTTTTTAAGTAATCCGGAAGTATGACGAGCCCAACCAACGAGGTGTGTGCGTACAGCACGAATCTTATTGTTCCACCTCTGAATTGGCGTGTCACCAGCAACCGGTCTTTCCCAAACACGTTTGACCATCTCATGGAAGCCTTCACGGTGTAACCACCCAATTTCAAATTTGAAACGTGGTTTACATTGTGGTCTAGGCAATCCAGTGGTCAACAGGATGGGAGCATGGTCCGACAATCCCTCAATACGCTCGAGAGCCCGTACCGACACCAGTGGGAATCGAGATTCCCACTCCGTATCCATCAGTACGCGGTCTAGCTTTTCGTATGTGGTTCCGGGAGAGAATTCGCCCAAGTGAATTGTCTCCCGACCATTGTAATCTCTCAAGTTCAAGCTCTCAATGACAGCGTTGAACAAAAGAGGCCAACGGTTGTCGAACCGACCTCTACTTTTCTCGAATGGGAAGCGAAGCAAGTTGAAGTCCCCTCCAATGATCAAAGGATGAGGGTTATCTCTTGCCAAGTTTACATTCACAAAGAAAAGCAGTCTTAGCCACCTCCTGGGCCGGCCCATACACGGTAACAAGACTCCAAATGAAGTTGTCAGACTTATTACGGATGTGCAATTTTATGTGAAAATCACCATCTGTAACATCCAACACCTCCATGGTATCCGTCCTGATACCTAGTAAAATGCCTCCGGAGCGGCCATGCGGAGGACACGAGTACCACTCAAAATCAATGCCGCCAGAAAGACGGTTCAATAGAGATTGCGAGAATTCGCGTCTTCCGGTCTCAGAAATAGCAAGAAAATCCAAATTATTGTCCCGAATGCAACCAGCAAAGTGCAAATGTTTAGCCAAGTCACCAAGACCTCTGCTATTTGCGAACATGCCATTCATCGGGAAACTGTGGGGGATTTGGATACCTTTGCCCGTTTCCGGGAAACCTTATTGGTGTTAGATTTGGATTTCCGATCGGATGCTTTTAACTCATACAATGAGCTCAAGCCATCGTCATCCAAACCACCCTCCAACACTTCACCAATTAGATGAGTAAGAAGCTGACCATCTGATGTGGCAATCGCTTCTTCCTCATCAACATAGGTGGCTGACAACCCAGTCGAAACTTTAGGAATAACCGTGAGACGGTCAAATTCCATATGTCTCAAGACATTAGTTGAAACATGAACTTGATCTAAACAATTACCAAGACTAACACCTACACTACTAAGCTTCGAATGAATTGACTGAGGCAAAAAAGAAAGAAAAGATTTCGACTTAAATTCTGTACCGGAGTAGTCAAGGTTACGCGCCGCTTTGCGACGCATGGCCTTCGTCATGGAGTCCTCGTCCGTCACAGAAGCACCATCCGTCTCCACACCGAACCTCTCGCTGCGTCGGGGCGGGGTGACCCCGTCATAGGTCGTAGATCTCGGTGGGGGTGTAGAAGGCGTGATGAAACCTCCCTCCAAGTCCGAGGCCACCGGAGAGGCATTAGCCTGGGTCGGCACAGGTGAAGTAGCAGCCGACCCAGCCAATGCCACAGGAGTACCTGAAGCAGCACCTGGGGTGGTCGAGGTCAGAGTCGAGACCAGCCCCGTCCCAGCAGCCACCGAGCCTAGTCCATCCAGGGGGGTATAGGCGACGAAGAGCCCTCCCCGGAGACCAGCCCAGCAGCCGCTCCCAGCCCAGCGAGCGAGCCCGCAGCAGCAGCCGCGTCCAGGCCTGGCCCCGCAGCGGCCTGGATCGCAGCCAGCACAGAACCCGGGCCGGAGCCCAACTGCAGCCGGTCTTGCTCGGCCACAGGCGGCCCAGTTGGGCCGCAGTCCATCGCCACCGCGCGGCAGCTTGCCAAGTCGGCCGCGGCCCAGCTAGGTCGAGGTCGCATGCGGCCTCCTCTGGCAACTGCGACACGGCCCCGGAGCCCAGTGCAGCAGACGGGCCGGTGAGCACCGTATGGTCGGCGTGCTCACGCTGCCCCTCCACTCCTGAGCCACGAAGAAGTCTCGGCGAAGACCGCCCAATCCGAGCCACAATCTCGATACCGCGGGGAGTTTGCGGATTTGGGTTATACGGGGTGATAGCAAAACCAGGGACCTGCAAAGTGGAGTGCAAGGTGGCCACGGACTTTCCTTTCACAGCCGCACCCGAAATTTGGCTCGAGTCTACATCCATACTAGTGTTCGAAGACGCACTCATGTTAGGATGTTGCGAGGGTTCCTCCAAGCCATCCTCAGCACCCCCAGTCTCGTCCTCATCATCGTCTCCCTTGCGGCGCCAAAAATATGGCACGAACTCAGGATCAGGGACGAACTCCGCGGTCTCACGGCGGAAAATGAAAGCATACTCCTTCAGCCTCACCACACATGCCGTGCCAAGATAAGGACCAGCCGGGTCCTGCTGAGCATCAAGAGGCCTGGAGCAAGGTATCCCAACCAGAATACGCACAATGCCTCTGCTCCTCAGTGTGACAAGATCAACATCAAGCGTAGTCCCAATCAGGGAGCCAAGAGCCCAAATACCAAGGAAATGTTTGAGTGGATACGGAACCCCCTGAACATGCACCCAAACCTGCTCGAGAACTCTAGTCGGTAGAAAATCTTTTTTCTTCCACACCGAAATATTGGCTTGCGCATCGAAAGAGGGGATGCGCGTCTGCATACCATCCATCCGCTGAAGATCCTCGAAGCTCGGGAACCCAATCAGAAACGCATCCGAGCCGTGGGGCACCGCCTCCCAAGTCCATGACGGCGATGCCGGACACATCCTCGCTATCAAACTCTGAACCGCTGTCGCAGGCACAGGCACCCCCACTATCTTCACCAAAGTTGTGGGTGAACTCGAGGGAATCAGATGGGGCTTGTACACGCTGTCAGGAAGCTGTACAAAAGTGGTCTCCTCCTTGGCATAACCAGCCGTGAATGCCGTGGGTCTCGGCAACCGGAGAGTCGGGCACCTCATAGTCGGATGTTTCCGGTTATCACAAACCAGACAGTAGTGCTGCACGGGACACCCCTTTGAAGTATGAGTATCGACCGCATAGTTCCAACACTTTGATGCCTTCTTCGCTTTACTATTACCTCCAGACTTTGTCTCACCCTGCACCTCGGGACCGGCGACCGTTGAAATAGCCGCCCCATTTGCTGCAGCCGAAACAACCGTGGTGTCCGTGACGGCTAGTGGCGCTGACAACTGCTAACCCGGCATGAGTGCATGGAGAGGCGCGGCGAATTGCCCCGCCACAGCCGGAGGCTGCTGAAAAACAGGAAGCGGAACCTGCGCAGGAGGCCGCTGAACCCCTTTCTTCTTCTTCCTCTTCGGCCGCGGTGCCTGCCCCGCCTGGGGATTCGGGTGGCGAGCTGCTGCTGGAACTGCTGGAACGTAGGTGGCGCCATCGGCACCAGAGGCGGGAACATCATCTGCTGCGGCGGCGGCATGTACGCCGGAAGTCCTGGCTGTCGAGAGGGGTTCTGCAACGGGCGGAATTGAGGCTGCCAGAACTGGGCACCCGCGGCAGGAGCGGCCCCTCCGGCGAGAAGCGCCGACTGGCCGCCATACGGCACACCACCAGGTTGAGGGTGGCTCGGGCCGGCTTGCTGCGACGGCTGCCCCCCCTGCGGCATCCCGACTCCAGCTCCTTGAGGTTGGTGATGAGGCTGTGCCGGAGTCGGCAGAGTCGGCGCGGGCGGGCGGTCAGGGCCCTGGCGAAGCTGGCCTGCAGCGTGAGGACGCGGCGGCGCGGCCATGGGGCTAGCCGCCACAGACGCAAACGAGCGAGCCCACCGGGGTGGGGTAGCGACAGCGGCCGTTGGCGGGCGCAGCTCCGGCGCCCTAGCAGGAGGCGGCGAAGAGCTTGACGATGCGGGCGTGGCGTGCGGGCGTCGGTGGCGGCGATGGGGAAGATGAACGAGTCTGAACCGAATCGAGGACGAAGTAGGGCTCGGCCTTGACAGACGGTGGAGATGAGCCCAAGGGTTTGGGCGGTCCCGATCGTCCTCCTGATACCTGGGCCCCACCGTCGAGTGGTTTGAAATTTGGGGCAGTTCCAGCGGCGTGATCGACGGCCGTTGAGGACGCCGGAGCACCGCTCGCCGTCGGCGACGCCCCCGGCGACGAAGAACTTGCCCGAGATGCTGCAGCTCTGTCGATGAACCTCCCCAGCACCGGCGGCGGCGTGACCCGGCGCGGCGGAAGAGGGCCACGCCATGGGCAAACTCGCGGTGGCGCCCGGGCTAGCTAGAATCCAGGCGGCGGCGAGCTCGCGCTCCGGTTGAACTCCGGCTACGAAACCTCCTTCGATCCCTCACCAGACCTGCACACAGAAGACGAACTCATTAACTCACCATCGATCTCCGGCGTGCCCCGCTCCCATGCACGGCTCGCAGGCGAGGGATAGCCGTCCTCTAGAACTCCTCGATCCGCTCCTCATCGGACTGTTGCGGAAGCCCAACCGGCGACGGACTCCTCCGCGGCGTCGCATCCTCGTGGATCGCATCCAGCGCAGCCCTGACCGCGACGTGTTCCTCCGTTCCCGGCCCGACGTCCTCGAGCCGCTCCTCCTCGACCTCCGAGAGCTCCGCGTCCAACCCAGCCAGGCAGCCAAAGCGGGAACCAGAGGACCGCACCCCCCACGCCGCCGGCGCCAGGGTCCGGCGACGCCTGAACGTGGGCGCCCGCGGATCGCCTCCGATCATCGCGGAGCCGTTCTCCATAGATGTCTGGCGTCAACACGCGCATGCAATCTGAAGGGTGGTGTGGTAACGCGCGAATATCCAATTGGTCTCCGTAACACAAAGAGAAAGAATTTGATGCCAAACCGTACCGACAACGTAACGAAGAGCGTCCAATCAGTAAGTTTTTTTTTTGGAGAAACTTATGTTTGGTACAAACTTGCTGGAGATTAAATCGGATACAGTTTAATTCATAGATACAGATGCGTTTAAATTGTGCCGGTCTCTCTCCTACGTACGTAGCTGGTTGTCTTTACAACTCTAGTATCTTAAAGAAACATCGTTATGTCCACGATCCGTATAACCTCCGTGATCTCTTTTCTGAAGACCTGTGAACGCCATCGCCGATGGCCATGGAGACAAGCAAGACCTCCTCGACGAGGGTCGCTTATGGTGGCGAACACATGTTCAAGATCGTCGGACACTCCCTGATCATAGGAGATAACACCTTCGTCACGTCGGAGACCTTCCGAGTCGGCGGCCACGACTGGACTGTCCGGTACTACCCCAACGGCGACGCGAGGATTGCCGACGGGCAGTCCTCGTCTGTGTTTCTATGCTTGGAGAGCGCATGTGAAGGGGAGATCACGGCGGGCTTCTCCGCCTGCCTCCAGGATCCCGCGACGCCGGGGACAGGAGAGAAGAACAAATGCAGCTTTAACATGGTATTATCTCATCGAGCCAAAAGTCTTGGGGTATTATCAGGTTTGTGAGTAAAGCTGATTTGGCAGCTTCGGGTTGCCTCAAGGATGACTGCCTACTGATCAAGTGCACTGTCGATGTCTCCAAACTCATCAACGACGCCGGTGAAGACGAGCATGATATTGGTAGCATCGTTGTGCCACCCTCCAACTTCAGCCAAGATCTCCACAGTATGTTAGGGAGCGGCCAAAAGGAAGACCTGACCTTCAAGGTCGGTGGTTTGAGAAGTTTCAAGGCACACACATGTCTGCTTCGTGCTCGGTCGCCGGAATTCCAAGCGAAACTCTGTGACTCCGTGATGGGAAGCACCATTAGCATCGACGATATGGATGCTGAGGTTTTCAAGGTCCTCCTGCATTACCTGTACCATGATTGTCTACCGGAGTTCATGGAGGAGAACACGGAAGAGGCTACAAGCATGGCGCGACGTCTGCTCGTCGTGGCTGAGCTATACAAGGTAGAAAGACTGAAACTTATGTGCGCGACCAAGCTGAGCAAGGTGATAGATGTCAGCACAGTCGGCAATGTTTTTATTCTGGCAAAGCAACACAATTGTCAACAGCTCAAGGAGTTCTGTATCAAGTATATGACAACTGACCACGAGAGGTTGGAAGCCATAAGAGGAGCCGAGTGGTTCAAGCAGTTAAAGGAAGACTACCCTCTTGTCTATGGTGATATCCTGGATCAAGTTATTGGTAGACTTCTCCACAAAAAGAAATAGTTATCGGTAGACAAAATCAACAAGCTTAATTACTTTGTCCCGGTGACTGGAAAGAAAGTGTGGTACAATCCTTGAAAACTCAAGATGGTGAGAAGTCAGTTTCTACGCATTGATATGTCGCAATTTTATGTCTCTTCTTGGTATAATTAATCACCTGTATATCTTTGCCACGCGCCCTCCATGGCTAAACATAGACTAAACTTATTATAATCAACTTTGTTTTATGCATTGATTTGTTTTCGACAATGTTTCTTGAGTATAATAATAATATATTATTATTGTAACTATAGTTTCTAATAATTAAGCACATGTCAGTTAATTTAGTAAGTGGCAAATTTGAAGGAAGAAGAATGCTAGTAGATATTTCTGCCTCCGGTTCCAGTGCTCTCTCTATAAAGAAAATTCAAAAATCATATTTATAAGTTTCAAAAGAATATGAAAAAGTCATGGGATCTTGAGGGTAGAAGCCACGCTCTAAAATGTCAAGTATATGGCAACAGACCGCGAGCGGTTGGAAGCCATAAGAGGAACCGAGGGGTTCAAGCATTTAAAGAAAGAACACCCGCTTGTGGTGTGTGATATCCTGAACCAATTTATTGGTAGACTTCCCCACAAAAAGAAGAAGTTATTGGTAGAATAAATCGAGCTTAATTACTTTGTCACAGTGGCTGGACATGAAGTGGTACAATCCTCGAGAGCTCAACATGGTGAGAAGTTAATTTCTATGCATTGGTATAATCATCTATACTCCATGGCTGTTTTGCTTTATTTTTCGTCGTCCGGCCATTTATGTGAGCTTTCAGAGACAGCCAGAAAAACTCTCGGGAAAAACGCATCTCATCCCCTCCCTCCCGTGGCGCACCCCAGGGCGCCGCCGGGGGGCCCAAATCCCGCCGCCAACCGTCCTCGTCGATTGGACCCCTCCCGCCGCTGCCGCCGGCGTCGGCCGCGGTGGCGGCGTCCCTGGTTCCTAATGGTGCTGGGGGTGGAGGTCGTGGCGATTTCATCCGAAGAGGCGGCTGGGGCGGCGTCACGGAGATGGTCGAGAGCGGTGGTCGGGGCGGCGACCTCGGCCAGGCGGCGGCTGCTTCTGCCTCGGACCTGGTGCGGGCTGTGGAGGCAAAGCCGTGGGTCTAGGTTCCCCGCCTAGACCCGCCGTCTTGGGCGGCGCAAAGGGGATTGGGGCGGCGCGGCCGGTTCGCCGGGTGGTCGTCCTTAGCGGAGCCAAGCTGTGGCGGTGGACGCGCGGACGCCCTCTGCAGTGATCTCCGAAGGCGCAGGTGGCTGAATCTGATTTGTGCCTCATGGCGAGATCTGGGCCGGCCGGGACTGCTCCGATTCGAGTGCTGCGGGTATGGTGAAGATGCAGTCGTCCTCCCCCTGGTTGCTCTGACCGGCGGCGTGGGGGCTGGCTGGTTTTGCTGAATAACGGCGGCGGTCCTAGGGTTCCGCAAGCGCCAAGAAGAAGATCTGCCTGATACCTGTCTCTTGGATCTGGCCGGATTGACGAGTTCCGGAAGGCTCCGCCGGCGAACTCCACTGGGCGATTCATGCCTGGAGATTGCTGGATCGGGTGGGATTCGGTCGTGCGCACCCATGTTTTACTCTGGCCGTTTGGTTTCAGAGGGAGCGCTTCGAAGCTCTGCTGGCTGTTAATATCATGGCACATGTTCTCGTTCCATGGTGCTGGCGGAGAATGTCATGTAAGTCGAGACCTGAGGCTAGCAATGGTGGTTTGATTCTTCCTGGCGATGAGGAATTGGCTTCGTGTTTCATGACTTGGAGCAGCGGCATGTAAGTGGGGGCGACAACATACGTGAAGTCCATAGTCCTACCTTTCAGGGTGAAAATCCAAGGTCTGGTCTTAATTGGTTGTGCCTGACAGTGGTCTTGCTGAAGACATTGTTTGGAGAGCGAGGACTATCTTCAGGGTGAAAACCCAAGGTCTGGCCTTAATTGGTTGTGTCTGGCACCGTTCTTCTTGAAGGCGTTGCTTTTGAAGAATTGGACATCAGATGTTGTTTTGGTGGTGGTTGTGCGGCTGTTGCAAGGACTGTAACTCTTTAGCGGGACTTTTCTTTTTATTTCTTCTTCTTATTGTCTTTTGGCTGTGTGCATCCGTAATGGCTTCGGTTATTGCGTTGTTGCAGAGGCTGGGTGCATGTTGTATCTTCTCGATATCAATAAACACTCTTTATCTAAAAAAAATGTGAGCTTTCAGAAACAAATAGTCTATTTCCTTGAGTACATAGTTTTCGAGAATTTCTTTGAGCAAAAAAAAAAGATTATTGTTGTCAGAGTACCGACGCCTGTTATCCGTTGGATTGAAGCAAATGAATAGCTCATATTAATTCGGGGTAATGTAAAAGTGCTCTTTTTCTATACATGGGTAATACAATCCTCTCCGGAGTTGTGCACCCCAGTTCGAACACAATGGCAGATACTGCCTACTATGCAGTGACCACGACTTTTTTGTTTACAATCTCTGGTTGCTATTCCTCCACTGTATCATGTCGATTTTGCAACACCACTATGTCTGCCATCCGATCGGTCATTTGGAGAGGTGTTTTACTTCCAGCTATAGCTATTATAAAAGAGATATTTAATGTGAATTCTTGAAAGCTGAATCTGGAAAAAGTGCAGTAAAATCTTGTCAACAAACATAGAGATTTAGTGCCTGATATATACAAGGATGCTTACACGAAATAAATCTGCCAAAGAAGTTGGACTGAAGTCAGAACCAATTAGCACAATGACCTAGTGGACTACACAGATAACACACACATGCAAGAGAAACGGGGCTGGAAGCTGGGATCGAACTCTCAAGCAAGCCTTTCAGCATTCATCACAAACTCTACCAGACTCGACAGCTGTTAAGCCATCTTCACTGGAGAAAAACGTGTTCAGTCTATGGCTGCATTGATCAGTGTTGTTATTTACAATCTCAGCTTGTTGAGACTATTCCAAGTCTTTACTTGACAAATACCCTCCATGTCTTTTGAACTACTCCCTCCGTTTAGGTGTGTAAGGCCCCTCACCAAAAACTATTTGTTCCGAATTGAACAAGAAATAAGGCCCCAAACCATTAATTAGGCTAATTAATTTCGCTCAGGGAGGTGGAAATAGCTGTGCATGCATGCAATAATTCGGCCCGATTGGCTCTCTCCGCCCGCATGCAGCACCGATGGGCCTTGATTGGTTCTTTGGGCACGCACGCAAAATTTTCAATTCATGTCGCTAATAACTGCTTTTAATCTCTCAGCGCTGATTCGCGGATACCATACGAGATTAGCAGATTGTGACAACCAGTAGAATCACACCTTGGTCGCGCTGCGCTTCATGAGGGGCCTTACACACCTAAACGGAGGGAGTACAATGAAAGGCGACAAGAGTTAAAAGTGTTTTGTCAGGTTCCTGAATTGCTGGAAAAGGAAATGACAATATGCTACCTGAATGCTCCACACAAGCTAATATCAAGATATGTAAGAAACAACATTCAGCCAGCCAATGATAAGTTTACTTTGTCTCGGTCACTGAAAAGGAAGTGGTACAATCTTTGAGAAGTCAAGATGGTGAGAAGTCTATTTCTACACATTGATATGTCACAAATTTGTGGACCGAGGCAAAGCCCGGTGGTTGGGACCGTGCTGATACGCCCCGCCCGCCCGAGATCGAGCCTCCGTGCTCGCATTTTCGGTGCGTACGCACAATCACCTCTAACGCATAAACAGCCTGCTGGCTTCTTCCCAGCACGGCCAACTTTTTATATGTCACAAATTTGTTCTCGTCGTATAATCATCTATATATCGTACGTTGCCACGCGCATGCAACAGTCCATGTCTAAACATAAATTAAACTTATCATAGTCAAATTTTTATTTTTCTCTGTCCGGCCTTGATGTGTGCTTTAAGTGGCAAATCTTCAATTTCCTTGAGTATGTTATTTTCGAGAATGTTTCCTTGAGTTTGTTAATAATCTATTATTATTGTCATTATATGATTTTTTATAATTAAGCACATGCCAGTAAAGTGGCAAATTTTAAGGAAGAAGAATCTTGTAGATATGATCAGTTGTGAACATTAATAATCACGCCAGGTATGTCGTGTTGTGGACACCTCGAAACCCATTTGCTCTCACAAGAGCCGTTGTATCTATATGGGCAAATAATTGGGAGCAAACCGAAATTAGTTGGTTGCCCCTGCGTTGTCACCTGCTGCATTTTCATTTATCATACATGTAAACATAAATACACATGAACATACGAATAAAAAGAGATAACCATATTATACATGTGCAACTTATCTATGCAACGGCCGGGTGTAAACTCCTATGAATTATTTTTTGAGGGCTAAACTCTTATAAAGTGCATCAGCATGATGCTAAGTTATGAGTTTAAAAGCGTACTTTATCAAAAAAAATCTATCTATTAAATACTAAAATCAATATACGGGACTATAACAGAGCCACCATGTTGATCCACATCATCAAAATTGGACTGTTAGATTCATAATTAGCGGGTAATATTTTACCAAAAAATATTAGTTACATAACCGTGCAATCCCGTCTGACAGGGTGTACACTGTACAGGTTTGCATCAATATATATTACGTGCTTCTGGTGTCAATCAAGTTCACCTCCGTACGTAGCTACATCCGTAAAAAAATGTGTATGCTACGCTAGCACCAGCCTAGATGCATTTTTTGGTTAAAAAAAAACTATGACCGCTAGCTGGCTAAGTGGTGGCAAGGCAAGGAGATGCTAGGATATAAAGTGTTCTGCAAAGAAAAAAGAATACAAGTGTAAATCAATCAATATGAATGTGTGTACAATGGTTGTGTATACAAAAACAACACCTTTATTTTACTACCACCGGACGCGCACATTCACAAGGCATGCAAATGACTAATGTCACGAATTTTAAATATTGATGAATTCGTCAAATACGTCGCACTACCGATGTTAATTTTGCCTCACATTGAAACACTATTTTAGCTATATGAGACGAAGAGGTTAAGTCAACAATAATGTCATGCGATGACGGGAATGTTCTTTGACTGAAATATTATTCTTCCTTAATGTGACACACCTGGAGTTAATATAAGGTTTAATCGTATATAGACGGGGCTGGGATACAAGCACCGTTGTAACCATCCAATAAAATGTTGGTTCTCAAGACAACTATGTTTTTAACTTTAGTACAAATATTTATAAACTTAGTTTTCTATAAGATTCTGCATATGAAATATTGTTATGAGTTCATTCATTTGTTTCATTTTCTGTAGCTACGCTGCGACCGTTCTGACCGGTATTTTTTATTTGTATGAAAGACATATTAGAATATATTTTATGAATTTCCAATGATCTATGATGTGGCGAAATCAACTTAAGAGTGCATGTCATTACAATCACACATATAAAACTAGTGACTAACTAAAATAATTTAATATGCCATACACACTACAAGGAAACTGCTTATAGCTAGCATTTAATCACTGGCGGGTCAAGAGAAATCCACGCCGGTGATTATCTGGTGCCAGATTCCAGAATTAATCACCGGCGTGGGGAAAACGTCCTCGCTGGTGATAATAAGTCATTACCGGCGTGCCGGACAAGAGGACACGCCAGTACTACGTGTAAGACAGATAGGGGCTCGCAGTTATTTCTAGAATCGATATATTTCGTTAAAATATCATGTATACTAGATGATACTTCGTGATTTTTTAATACACGTAAACCTAGGTTTTTCGCGGTCCCAGCTAGTGTACGCGATCTAGAGCAGGGTTGGGCAGGTTTTTCTTTCCACTGGGTGTATACTACAATCAAGTGGAGTAAATATCTAGTGATACCGCAACTTATATGATACTCACTCTATTACACAAAGTAACCCTTTTTAGCAATATTACATTATGGAAAAAGTACATGATACCACATGTTGAAATTTAAAGTTTGTGGGTGTTCTCAAGTTGTGTGTTTACAATTCCTAAAATTGCCAACACAAAATTTTAAATACAAGCATAGAAACAAATAACACAAATCCAACATGAACAATGTCACAAAAAGATAAAAAACACAAAATGACACTATTCACATTGCAAAGTGTCTTTTTTATTTCTCTCTACGTGTTTCAAATTTGCTGCTGAAAATTTTAAAGAATGAAAAGACAATTTTCTAATCATCTGCCATTTCTTCAGAATTTGTTAGCACTTGTAAACTTGAATTTTTAAAAATGGTATCATGATATCATTTAAGATGTGATACCAGTATACCATGATATCATTTTTGTAAATTGAAATTTTGAAAATGGCATCATGATATCACTTTTTCCTGTAATTCAGTTCGGCCCGGTAAGGGCGGCTGGTGAAAGTTTTAGCCATTTGGACACAACAAGTAGCACTACAGCGTATCCCATGATCCAGCTTCCCGTAAGCAACAATAAAAATCGAGGAGAAGTCCTCTAAATTAGTAAATTCTAGTCTACCAACATTGATGAATATCTAGAGATACGACACTTAGATTTGCACTCTTCTACCCTGAATTCTATAGGCCCTATATGTTGGCCAGGTAGGCATGTATCCTATGGAAAACACTTTTGACTCCCAAACTCTAGTGGTCTTTCTAGTTGAAAAATTCAAAAATCTTATTTCTAAGCTTTAAAATATCTATAAAAAATTGCTACATGTTGCCAATGATGTATCCCACAAATGAGCAAAATTTTGATTTTAAATACTTTATATTCTGAGCTACACATAAAATACAATTGTTGTATATTTTAAAATTTTGTGAACATTAGAATACAAAGTATTTCAAATCAAGATTTTTACCGTTTGTTGGATATATAATCGACAACATGAATGATATTTTTCAGATATATTTGAAACTTATAAATATGTCTTTTTTTTTAACTAGAGTGAGCACTAGAGCTCGGGAGTCGGGAGTAAGAAATCTGCGCCTCTCCATGAAGAAGGCGTACTTTCAAGAACAATGTCTCCCACGGGCGGGAGGATAAGGGGAGGTAGCCGCAAACCCCTATCCGCACCGCATAAATCCCAAAACCATCGCCACCAGCGGCAGCACAGTGAGCTCCACCGCCGCGCTAATCTCGCTCGAATCCACCAGCAATGGCCATGGCGGCCGCGAGCATCGGCAGCGCAATGGGCTTCGTCGCCCCTCGCCGCCGCGGGGTTTCCTTCGCCGCTGCCGTGGGAGCCCGCAGGAGGCCGCCGCTGGCGGTGGTCCGGGCGGCGTCGTACGAGGCGGGCGTCGGGGTGATGGCGACCAAGGTGGGGATGATGACCTACTTCGACCCGGCCAATGGGAAGCCCGTACCGGTCACGGTGGTCGGGTTCCGGGACGGCGGGAACGTGATTACGCAGGTGAAGACCGCCGCCACCGACGGCTACGACTCCGTGCAGGTCGGCTACCACGGCGTGCGCGAGGACAAGCTCACCCGCCCGGAGCTGGGACACCTCGGCAAGGCCGGCGCGCCGCCGCTAAGGCACCTGACGGAGTTCCGGCTCGTGGCCGTCGACGCCTTCGACCCCGGCCAGGAGCTCGAGTTCAACGACCTCTTCAAGGAGGGAGACCTCGTCGACGTCTCCGCCAAAACCATCGGAAAGGGATTCCAAGGTCAGTAGTGTCTCATTCTCTCCATTTCCTGAACCATCGCTGACGACCTGAACATTTAAATGCCAACATAGCAGTGCCATTTCCTTGCAATTCCTGGCTTTGCAAATTGCAATGCCGCTAACATTCATGTCGATGCTGGTGGTAATTTGATTCTGATGGTTGGCAGCATCTACATTTCGTGTATTCAGAATTTTTCTGAAGGTTGAGAACATTGATAGCTTGTGATATGCCAATAGTTCATTCCTCTTGATTTAGTTTTCTGAAGGTTAAGAACATTGACAGCTTCTGACATACCCATATGGTTCATTTCCCTTGATTTAATTTTCTGAATGTTAAGAATATTGACAGCTTGTGACATACTCATGATTCATTTTCTGATGGCTAATGACATCGATCAGCATCAGTTATGCTCTTAATTTAGAATATTGACAGCTTGTGACATACTCATGATTCATTTTCTGATGGCTAATGACATCAATCAGCATCAGTTATGCTCTTAATTTAGAATATTGACAGCTTCTGCCATGCCCATGTTTCCTTTCTGATAGCTAACAACATGGGACATTATCAGCAAAGCACTTAATTTTCGCCTCATGGTTTCTCGATGTTTGCAGGTGGAATTAAGAGGCACAACTTTAAGCGTGGTCTGATGACTCACGGTTCCAAGAGCCACAGAGCCCTAGGTTCCATTGGTGCGGGGACAACCCCGGGGCGAGTGTACAAGGGGAAGAAGATGCCTGGGCGGATGGGCGGAACCAAGACCAAGATCAGGAAGCTCAAGATCGTCAGGATCGACAACGATCTTAAAGTTGTGATGATCAAGGGAGCCATTCCCGGGAAGCAGGGGAACCTTCTCCGCATCACGCCTGCCAAAATCGTCGGCAAGAACATCCCCAAGAGCTAGATGTATGATGTGTTCCATCTTGTTAAGAGTTCATTTGTTTTCTACGGTATTACTGGATGTGTTGTATTCCCGGGTCCAGGTTTTGTATACATGCAATTTCAGTCTTCTAAAGCTAATCTTCAGATATATGTGCATTCCCCTTCATGTTGTCTGACTACTTGTTCGTTACTTCCTTTGGACTCAAAACTAGCATAATATATATTGTCGGATGCTTGGATGATAAATTCAAGCAGATTATACTGTTAGTAGATTGAGAGTGAAAATGAAGGCCCGTCATGTAGTACTATTGGATGACATATTTCAATGATTGTAAATTCCAACATATGCTCATCAATTTGATAATGATACATCCAACATCTTACCAGCACTGTAAAGAATCAGAGTAATAATTTTCAGAGTGAATGGAAATCGAATATTAAAAGCAAAGTATACTAACCAAAATATGAAACAATCTATGAAATATACATAGAAATAATCTATGAGTTCAGCACCATTGTGTACTAACTCATGGATCATTGCTCATCACGGAAGGAACCATATGCATCCAACATAAAAGGAGAAAACAAATTCTATCTGAAATTAGAATATTTTTTGGGTACTCCTATTACAAAGGTAGGGAAATTAATATCTGATTTGAGTGAGCAGGTAAGACAAGTCATCTGTGCACTTAGTCCAAAAGTGCAACTGCAATATCGACACATAAACACCGGTCTTATATGTGGAAATATTTTTTCAATATTATCAAATGTGGGATACAACAAGTTCTTCTCTAGAGAACTAGAGACTCACATACATCAAGACAGCATGGATCTTGGATGACAACAACAACACTATGGCACAAGAGATAGGGATTCAAACAATCTCACGAAGGATGATA
Source organism: Poa pratensis (assembly GCA_947311845.1). Classification (NCBI taxonomy): domain Eukaryota; kingdom Viridiplantae; phylum Streptophyta; class Magnoliopsida; order Poales; family Poaceae; genus Poa; species Poa pratensis. The sequence goes on along the minus strand of CAMZMU010000034.1, from coordinate 18,015,042 downwards.
AATCACAGCTTAATTAAAGGAGACAGGCAACACTCATTGTTTGGTCTTAAACTTCTTACTTTAACTTCTTTTACTTCACTTCTCATGGTTATATTTATCTTCTTGAATAGAAACTAACCTAATCTTTTTTCTCACATATTTGGTATTGCCTAGATGAGAGGCATGATATTCCACTTCCCTAGTATGCAAAGTCTAAAATGTTACTGGGTCATAAAAGCAATGAGCTCCTGCAATTGTTTGAGCAGGCTATAAAAGGCCACAAACTAGGTGTCTCCTTACAACCGACATGAGAAGAATATTGTAACAAATATACCAATGGTGAAAGGCGTGGAATGACCGATGAACATGAACAAGTTCTCGCATTGCGGAGGACACATTTCATGTTCTTGATTGTCATGGCTCGCGGCACTGCTATATTAGAAGTTCTGGGAAACCGAGTAGGAACTAGCGAGTTTTTCTGAGAAACATACATTTTTTTGCGGGAAACTGATACAACTTTAGAAGACCAACATTCAGACACCTCCAGAGTGCAAGCAAATTGAGCACAAAGGTGGACCGAAATATTTGGCATGTCTCTTAACATGTTAAATTACAAACAAAATGAGAACATCTAGCTAGCTCCTCAATTTCAAGTGACATTGACGCTACAATCGAGTGTGAGGCTTGGTGTGTCACCCAAAGATCGACCAACTCCAAGCAATCTATCTCCATCTTTACTTGCGCAAATCCTCGCGATTTCGCAAAAATGACTCCAACCCTAAGAGCCAATGTTTCAGCCACCAGCGGGTCCGTAACCTCAGGGTGTGGCTCACTCCGCGCACCAAAATAAATTGTCGATGACCATGCTACCCTGTCGACACCGCTCTTGCGTGAAGCCATGTCAAGGTCAACACCAGCATCTGTGTTGATCTTTATCCAGCCATCATCAGGTGGACGCCACCTAAAGTCTGGCAATATCTTGTCATGCTTCCTCGGCAGATCAATCAAAGCTAAAGCTTCGCATGTTCGCTTCATAGACTGAACCGGATCAGAAGTGCAGTTGTCATGTGTAATGTTCATCCACGTCTAAATAGCCCACATCACGGTGACTATCTAGGCTCGGTCCGTGTGCACGTTACACGTATATAAAACCTACGTGTTTATACGGTTAATTCTGAGCTCGATCGAGATTGAAGAAGAGCTCGATTGTCCACCGACTCGTACTTTTCGTCGGAGACGTGTGTTCCAATAGATTCGAATCCGGGTAAATCTCCAACAATGCGTAAATAAAACTAGCTAGCGATCGACCGAGAGAGAGATATAACGGGTCCTCCTCGATTTCTTTTCTGGAAACCTAATAATCAAGGTCATCGATCCCTGGCGGCCATGGTAACCTGCAAGACCTCCTCGACGGTGGTTGTAGACACCGGCGAGCACTTCTTCAAGGTCGTCGACCAGTCCGGGATAACATGCAACAACACGTGCCTCACGTCCGGGACCTTCCGCGTCGGCGGCCACGACTGGGCTATCCTCTACTACCCAAACGGCGACCCATCAATTGTTGATGGCAAGTTCACGTCTGTGTTTCTACAGTTGGTGAGCACCATCGAGAGCGACGTCACGGCGTTTTTCTGCCTCTGCTTACAGGATCCCGCATCGCCGGCGACGGGTGAGAAGAGCAAGAAAAGCTTCACCACAAAGTTCTTGCCGTCAAAGAAGACTTGGGGTTACAGCAAGTTTATGCGCAAAGATGAATTGGCAGCTTCCGGGTGCCTCGAGGATGACTGCCTAGTGATCAAGTGCACCGTCGAGATCCCCAAACTCATCGAGGATGCCGACCATAACAGTAGCATCATCGTGCCACCCTCCAATTTGAGCACCGATTTCTGCAATCTTCTAGAGAGGGGCCTCAAGACAGACCTCACAGTCAAGATCGGTAAGCCCAAGAGTTTTTTTGGATACGGAAAAACCAAAAGTTTCAAAGTGAATACAAGTGTGATTGGTGCGCAGTCGCCGGCCTTCCTCGCGCAACTGCGCAGCGGCTCCATGGAGGACATCGATGCCAAGGTTTTTGAGGTCCTCCTGCACTACATGCACAAGGATTGTCTACCGGAGTTCATGGAGGAGAAGACTGAGGAGGCTACAAGCATGGCGCGAGATTTGCTCGTTCCAGCCAATCAATACGGGATAGGAAGACTGAAACTGATGTGCGAGAGGAGGCTGAGCCAGTCACTAAATGTCATCACAGTGAGTTCCACTTTGGAATTGGCGGAGCAGTACAACTGTGTGCAGCTCAAAGATTGTTGTCTCAAGTACATGGCAACAGACGGCGAGAGGCTGCGGACCATTATAGGAACCAGGGGTTTCGAGCAATTAGTGCAAAAACACCCACATATAGTGCGTGATATTTTCGATAAAGTTATTGGCAAATCGAACTCACAAGATGTAACTACTACGGCTCCAGCTCAGTGACATGAAAGAAAGTGGTGCGATATTTGAGAAGAGAGTGTTAGTATACATTGATTTTATATTTGTATTGCATTAATTACTGTATAGCGACTAGCCAAACAAGGTATGTCTTTGGTGTTCGCAACGCATGTTGCAAGAAGGGCCATTTCATTTTGTTGTATGCCTGCTCAAAATAAATATTAAATATGGCCTTATCCTTTCTTCCTATGTTGTTCATCAACAATTTCGTGTAACCCGACAACTCCTTCTAGAATGTGTCGGACCAACATGAAATCCGTTTGTGCAGGTATAGTCACCTTATGGGCAATCGTCGTGATGCGGTTATTGCCGACTTCAATAAATATTTTTACACTGACTTTAAGAAGACAAGTAGGTATATATTGTTATATTTGCACCGCTTTATCACTTTTGGGTAACAGGTGATGATACCAAAGTTTAGTTTAATTAAACACAAACCTCTCGTGCATTTTTTTTTAAGGGAGTTCGTGTACAAACAGCATCAACACGAACGCACACACTCGAACAGAGGCAGGAAACACACCCCACACGGCGAGATCGGAACCACCACGCCGCACACCTCCTTCGAGCTCCAGCAGCACGCCGCCGGGGAGGAAGAAGGCGAGCTTACCTCACACCGAAGACAACGGCCCGACCAACCTTGTTGAGATGCCGCATGATCCAACCGACGCAGGCGCCGGCATCTGAACGATGAACGACCATCGGCTCCGAGCCGCCGCCAGCTCGCCCTCGCCATCACACGCCGGAGACGAGAACGAGGACGCCACCCTCGTGCATTTTTCTTCAAGTTGAATGGGTTTTCATGTAAAATCTAGTGTATCTATGTTGATTCTTGCTAGTGCACTTATGGAGTAAGAGCAACTAATACATGTACAATCCGCTTGCTGACATCAGCTACTACCTGTATTACATGGACGTTGTTTGTACTTAGGACTTGTCCTAGGTTCAAAGTCAAACCTCGTATCTTCATATATGCTAGATGTATATTTTTTATGTGATTAAGAAATGGTCCTTGAGTTAGTACATTAGTGGTATTGAAGTGCGTATTTTTGTAAGGTCAAGTTATAAGCGTGTTAATTCCCAACACACTAACAAGTGATGCCCCTAACAACCCATATAAGAAGGATATATACTCTAACACATCTACCACGGACGGGGAAGACATGGAATGGTCGAAAAAGTGTACATGTTCTTGAAGCGTGGAGGATATGGTTGACGATGTCTTGGTTGCCATGGCAATCATCACTATTCTAGTATTTTTTTTAGTTTAGAAGTTCCACCAACCGAGCAGGAAATGGAAAACACTGAGCGTCTCGGGGAAGAAAATCCCTGCCTCCCCCACCACCGAATATCACTAAAACGCGGAATCTTGTCCATTGGATCTTTGCAACATAAACCCAAGTAGCGTAGCACAACTTTGTGCTATTATACCATCGTTGCAACATTTTTATTCTGCGACGGAACAAAGCTGTACAAAAAACACCACAACATTCAAAACATCGATGCAACCAAAAAGATATGTGTATGCAACAAACAAAATACGAGTATGCAGCAAATCCGCACTGGTCTTAGCAAACTGACATCCGTCGCTACCTGCAAATCCAGAGAAGTCAACTCTTGTATGCGGTTTCTCGGGAAAACATTTGCAACTTCATGCAAAAACATTTGCATCATTGAAGAGATTTTTATACTGGATGCCCAGAATCTTCACAGCATCTCGTTGGCGTGTTTGTAGCAAAACACATACAAGTTTGCAGTATCTTGGATGAACGTATGCATCATCGAAATCGCAAATCATTAACCTCGATTTGAACCACCGATTTCGCCGTTCAGGCTTGTAGGTGACGAATTCAGTTCGTTGGAGTCTGGCCAGAGCTGGATCTAGTGAGATGTCTTCAATTTTGTGGAGGACATCATGACGTCATGGCCGTCCAACACTGGCTCCAACAAACTGTGGGAGACCTAGGCGGAGGACGCTGGGGGTGGAGGACAAGCCAGACGACGTTGTGATGGAGGACGAAGCCAGACTATATTGTGATGGAGGACGGAGCCAGAGGACAGCCGGCCGAGGTCATGGTTGCATTGCAACTATGAGTGTGTGTGAGTGGAGCAACCCGGAGGATCCATCTTCTAGAGAGATACGACTTTTCCGCCTTTTTCTTTTTGAGAACTCACAAGCTTTATTAAAATTTAACTAGGATTACAATCCCTCTTGATACAAGCATCAAGGAAGGGTGGCACAAAACTAATCCAAAGACATCTCCTTCTAGAGTCACTTGCCTGCGTCGCACACAGGTGTGCAAGCTCATTAGCCTCTCTTGTTGTGAAAACTACCCGAAAGGAATTAAAATTGCCGCTGAGTTCTTTCACCTCATGCAATATCGATGCAACCTCAGAGCGATCAAATATATCTGAGTCCCACGGGTTCACAAGCTGTTGCGCATCTGTTTCGATGATCACATTCGTCAAACCAATGTCTCCAGCAAGCCAAACTCCATCTCTTATCGCAAAAGCTTCCATGATCAAAGTGTTGGTCGCCACTTCATACCACAGTGCTTGTGCTCTTAACAGTTTGCCCTCGTGATCTCTGATTCCAACTCCAGTACCTCCTTGATGTTCCACTACATCAAAACTAGCATACACATTGAACTTATAAATCCCTTGATCAGGCAGTATCCACTTTGCCTTCTCCTTGCGTTTCTTCTTGGATTTATCTTTGCCGGCAACTGACAAGTAATTCGTCACGTCCCTAGTCCACTTAACTGATTGTATTATAGTTCTTCTCAACTCTCCATGTTTCCTAGCATTTCTCTCAGACCACACCGCCCAAGCTCCGCACAAAATAACACATCGATCATCTGACGATATAATGTCCACTTCTAACAAATCTGTCGCCCAAGGGTCAGGATGGAGAACCGGCACTTTAGTGGTCGTCACCTCCTTAATCTCCTGCCAGAAAAGACGTGCCCAAGTGCAGTCGAAGAGTGCATGATGAATAGATTCATCCTCGCCGTATGTTTCACAAAAACCAATCTGCTCAATATGCCTGTTAGGGAGCACACTTTTTGTTGGAATGTATTTGTTTATAACCCTCCACCAGAAGTTCCGCACTTTCGGTGGGACAGGTAATTTCCAAAGCTTCGACCAGCATGACTTTTCATTGCCATGTGAACCTTCAATCATGTCCATTCTCCTCTGTTGTACTCCTAGCTATGCAGAGGCCGGGTGTAATGGTTAAAACTTCAAGTAATAAAATTCCCTGTATCGAAAAAAAAGAAGTCTATACACAGACCCGTAATGTAAAGCCACCAAACCTCTCAGGATGCCAAGCCCAAATATCATCCACAGAGGAGTTAACAGGAATTCTTAGTATCCCACTGGCTACATGTATATCAAACGTACATGTCGCCTTCCACGTAGGTACGTACTTGCTGGAGATTAAATCGGGCGTGACACATTTTTATAAGCTACTACTCCCTCCGTTCCATAATATAAGATGTTTTAGGTGTTACACATGTTGTCTAGATTCATAAAAAAAAAAAGTGGACATGTACACTAAAACATGTCTACATGCATGTGAATGTGGCAAAATGTTAAAACATCTTATATTGTGGAACGGAGGGAGTAGGTATGTACGGATGTTTAAATTGTGCCGGTCTCTCCGGGGTAGGTACGTACGGATGTTTTAATCGAAGCTTGATCGTGTCGCACTTTTTCCCTAAACAGGGTACCGATAAGGGACTGGCAGGGTTTTAACGAGGCGGCTTGCTGACCTAATATATGTGGTGGAAAATTTCAAAAAAAAAAAAGCTACGGTTAATGATAAGCTCGGTAGAGATTCAAGAAGAGATCGATCGACCAACGATTCTTATTTTTCTTCGGAGACCTTCTAGACACACGTGCGTACCGATAGATTTCAATCCGGAACTCCAGATATATGTCAAACAAGGTCAAACAATGCCTAAACAAAAGTAGCGGCCGATAGAGAAAGATATACCTGGTGCTCCTCGATTTGTTTTCTGGAAACCTATTAACAATTCATCGCCGGCCGGCGGCCATGGTAACCAGCAAGACCTCCTCGACGGTGGCGGTCGTGGACACCGGCGAGCACCTCTTCAAGGTCGTCGACCACTCTAAGGTAACAGGCAACAACACTTGCCTCTCGTCCGGGACCTTCCGCGTCGGCGGCCACGACTGGGCTATCCGCTACTACCCAAACGGCGATCCATCAATTGTGGATGGCCAGTTCACGTCTGCGTTCCTACAGTTGGTGAGCACCATCGAGAGCGACGTCACGACATCTTTCTGCCTCTGCTTCCAGGATCCGTCGTCGCCGGCGACGGGTGAGAAGAACAAGAAAAGCTTTACCAGAACGTTCTCGCCGTCAATGACCGACGAGAACCAGAAGAACTGGGGTACAAACAAATTCATGAGTAAAGATGATTTGGCAGCCTCCGGGTGCCTCCAGGATGATTGCCTAGTGGTCAAGTGCACCCTCGAGATCTCCAAACTCATCGAGGAGGAGGACGATGACCATAAGATCAGTAGCATCGTCGTCCCACCCGCCAACTTGAGCACTGATCTCGGCAATCTTCTAGAGACCGGCCACAAGGCAGACCTGACCGTCAACATCGGCAAGCCGTCCGAGAGTTTTGTTGTGCATACATCCGTGGTCGGCGCGCGGTCGCCGGCCTTCCTCGAATATCTGCGGTCTGCATCATCGAGGACATGGATGCCAAGGTCTTTGCGGTCCTCCGGCATTACGTGTACACCGATTGTCTACCAGGGTTCATGGAGGAGAACACGGAGGAGGCTACAAGCACGGCGCGAGATCTGCTCGATCCAGCCAATCTGTACGGGATGAGAAGGCTGAAGCTGATGTGCGAGCGCTGGCTGAGCCAATCACTAAATGTCCACACGGTGAGTTCCACTTTGGATTTGGCAGAGCAGTACAATTGTGAGCAGCTCAAGGAATGTTGTCTCAAGTACATGGCGACAGACGGCGAGAGGCTGCGGACAATTATAGGGACCAGCGGTTTCGAGCGGTTAATGAAAAAACACCCGCTTATTGGGCGTGATATTCTCAATAAAGTTATTGACAAACCAAAGACACAAGCTGCAACTAATCCGGCTCCAGCTGCGGCTGCGGCTCAGTGACACGAAAAAAAGTGGTGCAATGTTTGAGAAAAGACTACGAGTATATATTGATTTTATTGCATTCTATAGCTAATAGCCAATGACCAATTTATTTGGTGTGCGCATGCGTGCTATATACCCCTCGGATGTCTGTGAATTTTGTAGTTGCATATCATTGGCCGCATAAGAAAAATATATTAATTATTATTATTGGTACGCTAGATGTGCAAGATTAAGTGGCGAATCTTGAGGAAGAAAATCGTGTATGAGTTCATGATTGTTGGATTCAAAATTTCGTCTTTATGAAGTCATGATTCATAGATCCAAAATATTATGTTAAATGATAGCAGGAAACATGTTCTATTCATGTTCATAATTTATGGTTTTTGATCTAATGATCTGATAATTTTTTGTTCTGGTTTTTGAAATGTCAAAAGGAAGCATGTTCATGAGTGACTTGTTTTATCAATTTCGTATCATGATGCTTTGGTTTGATTTTTTATTTATGTTTCTCTGACCCAAAATGAATACATGAACAGATTTATCATGTTCATGCTTTTTGTTGGTTGGTGAAGAAATTTACATGTTCAATTTTTTAATGATGTGTTGATTTTCTTGCGTTACATTTTCCGATGTTAGTAAATGGAGGATCAATGTATTTTTATTAGTGATGGACTATTAAGGGAATATATTGCATGATGAAGGAATTCACTCTTGGATCATAAAATGGTTATACTGACAACGCATGAGACCTTTTACAGAATGGAGAATCAGTAGAGGTATTCCTAAACTTACGACAAGGTTTTATTTGATCTAAGAAAAACAAACTTTTATTTTGAAGATACTTTTATTTTTGACAGAAACGCATGCATTTCATTAGGGGACAGCGGGATCGACGGCCACCAGACAAATTACTTCAAGAGGGTACTCCCACAACCAGTCAACCACGTAGCACGGCTGTTTCAGTCCATACCTAAAACTATGAGTAAATGGCACTGGCGGTCACTGAACTCGTCGCGTGGGTGCACTTAAGTCACTGTTTTCAAAAATCTTCTGGACCCGTCACTCAAATGAGAAGGCATGTGCACCACTGGTCAGTCGAGCGGTTTTTGACCGGTTTTTGACCACGAGTCGTCACGTGCGACTCATGTGTCGTAGATTTGGACAGTAATTCTTCCAAATAACCCCTCCGATTTATTTATTTCGTTCAAATCGGTACAGGAACATCCAGTACACATTCGCGTCGTCCTCTGTTTCCCGTCACTCGACATTTTTTCCCCAAATTAGAACCCTAGAGAGAATGGCTGGCGGCGGCGACGGTGGGGGGAGCCCGACGGCGATGGAGGAGCCTGACGGCGGTGCGGCGACGGCGAGCTCTGGGGCCGCTCCATCGGCCCCGACAGAGCAGAAGCCGCCGAAGGCCGAGGCACCCGTCGGCGGCGCGGCGACGGCGAGCTCTGCGGCCGCTCCATCGGCCCCGACAGAGCAGAAGCCGCCGACGGCAGAGTTGGCCGTGCTTAGGCTCAAAGCGCGCGAGACCCCTGTCCATGGTACGTTCCTTTTCTTCCCCGCCGTGCATCTAGGGTTTCCGCCGCCGTTGATGATAGTTGTAATTTTGAACCTCTGTTTAGCTGTCCATGGTCAAGTATGTTGTTTGCGTAGCTGCTAGGCGTAATTTGAACACGTTTTTATTCTGAATTTCTGCAATTTTGAACACCTGTTTGCTGAAAATATATGAACTGTCAAATGTAGGTATTGGTTCAGATTATTTTAGCCTTGAAATCCATTATGGAGGGTTCTTTCTAAGATCTGGACTGAATGTTCGATATTTGGATGATAAAGTGGCATGGTTTGATAATTTGGACAAGAGAACATTCTGCAATGGTGTCATAGACTACATGATTCGTGAGCTAGGGTATACTAAAGGTGTACATCTGGTGTTCTGGTGTGCACATGGGAGTTCAATTGATCAGCTGGTAGAAATTACATTTGTGAGTGAAGTTCGCAAGATGGCTGAAGCTTCTGTTGACCTTCTGTTTAAAGCAAAGTTCTTGTTATTTTCTTAAATCATGCCAGAGCGAGAGTGAGAATTGATACTGACTGTCCTGAGCTACCTGAGGTGTTGCTTGCTGAACCACCTGGCAGTCCAAAGCAGGAGTTAGATGACTCAGAGAATTCAGATGAAGAAGATGGTTCTGAGTGGGACTCTGAAAGGGACCCAAGCTGGTTTGACAGTGACTACGATTTTTCAAAAGATGATGATCTTTATGCAAACAATGTTGATGAATCGGAGGAAGATGAATTGGTTAAGCAGGGGAAGCAGAATGGCCGCCATGTTGCATATGTGCCTGGTTCCGATGATGTTACGCAAGATGAGCTGAAGTTACCTGAGGAAGATGACAGTGAGAAGAGATACAAGAGTGACTCTGATGATGAGGAGCACAAGAAGAAGAAGAAGAACCAGAAGAACAAAATACCATACAAGTACACACCATTTAACCCTACATCTGACATGGAAAATCCACAGTTTAAATTAGGCATGGTGTTCGAGTCGGTGGACCACCTTAGGAGAGCGGTTTCTAACTATGCAGTGAAGAACAGAGTGCAAATTCGCAAGAAAAGGAACAACCTAAAAAGGTTTGATGCACACTGCGAGGATGGATGTACTTGGAAATTAATTGCAGGGAAAGATACACGGACCAGTGGTTTTGTTATCAAAAAATTTGTCTCAGAGCACACATGTGAGGCAGTTGAGGAAGTGAAGGAGCTCACAGCCCCTTTCTTGGCTCGGCAATTTATCGAGATGTTCCGAGACAACGAAAATATGACCTTGAAAACCTTTGCAAGAAAAGTCCGGAAAAAATACAACATGGATGTGAGCAGGCACAAGCTTGGGAGGGCTAGGAAAGAAGCTTTGGCAGTTGTTCATGGGGATGAAATAAAGCAATTTTCTTTGCTTTGGCAGTATGGGAAGGAAATCATTGCTAGAAATCCAATGTCCTCTTTTTATTTACACTTGGAGCATGGTTTATTCAGCACATGTTATGTTTGCCTCGCTGCTTGCAAGATAGGTTGGCTCAAGGGATGTAGACCGGTCATATGTATTGATGGTACTTTCATCAAGACAAAATATGGTGGTCAGTTGCTCACAGCTGTTGGCATTGACGGCAATGATGCTATTTATCCAATTGCAATGGCAGTTGTGGAGACAGAATGCTACAGCTCTTGGTCCTGGTTCTTGGCCACATTGAAGCAAGATCTGAACATAGTGAACACATCTGCTTTCACAATCATTAGTGATAAACAGAAGGGCCTTATCAAGGGTGTGCATGAGCAGTTTCCTGATGCTGGGCATAGGTTCTGTGTCAGACATCTATTTCAGAACATCCAGCAAGTTCACAAGGGGGAAACAATGCGGCAGCAGTTGTGGGCATGTGCCAAATCAACTACTGTTCAGACTTTTGACAGGAACATGGCAAAACTGAAGGAGGATAACCCAGGTGCACATGCTTTTGTAGATGAGATGGCTCCAAACACTTGGTGCAGGGCATTCTTTAGTGAATTCTCTAAGTGCGACCTTCTTCTAAACAACACCTGTGAGGTGTTCAACAGGTACTGTTATTTCATAAATGCATATGTGAGGTTATAGTAATGTAGTGAACTAACATCATTGTCCTTAAACTGTAGGTACATACTAGATGCTAGAGAACTACCTGTGATGTCAATGTTTCAGAAAATACATTCACAACTAATGCATAGACATCACTCAAAGAGGAAGGAAGCAAGTGAGAAATGGTCTGGATATATTACTCCAAAAATCAGAGACAAGCTCAAGAAGAATGCTGACCTTGCAGCTTTTACAGAAATATCAGCTTCAGGCTATGGTGTATTTGGTGTGAAGGCTTTCGGTAAAAATTATGTTGTCGAGCTAAACAAGAGAGCATGTTCTTGTAGAAGATGGCAGCTCACAGGCATCCCTTGCAGCCATGCAATTGCTTGTTTGAAATCATACAGAATAAAACCGGAGAGTGTGGTGTCAAATTGTTACACTCTGAAAACATACATGGCTGCATATGGAGGACAAATTTTCCCTTTGAGAGACAAGGATGAATGGGAACCTGTGGAAGCAGAACCAATATTGCCACCTCTATATGAAAAATGTGCAGGAAGGAGGAAGAAGAACAGAAGGAAGCATCCAGAAGAGAGCTCCGATGGAACTAGGCTTAGCAAGCATGGTTCTACAATGCGCTATGGATATTGCAGACAGCCAGGTCACCGCAGGCAAAAATGCGAGAAGTTCTTGGAGGCACTTGCTAGGGAAAACGAGGTGGCAGCGGAGGCAGCAGAGGGTGATGCACATGCTCAGCAAGATGCACACCAAGAGGATGCAGCACATGGACACCAAGAAGCACACCAAGAGGCATCAGATGCACACCGAAGTAACGATAACAAAGGAAAAGGCCCAGCTAGTGAAACAACAAGCAAGAGCTCAAGAGGGAGAAAGAGAAAACCAACTACGAAGATGAGAGAGCATGTGGAGCATCTTATGGAAATGGCAAGGAGAAAGAAATCGAAGCAAGTAATTGATGAAAATGGCGACATTGATTACCCTGTACTAAGAACTGTAAGTGTGCTACCTTTAATTTTTTTGGTCTCTTACACTATCACTGACTTTTACTGTTATTCTTGCCGTAGCACATCAGTAGCAACCCAATTTCTCCAAATCTGGACCCTGAACATCATGAAGATTGCATGGTTCACATATTAGGACATGAGGTACAAATTTTAAAATTAGCTCAAACATGTTGATCGAAGGGAAAAAGAGAGTGCTTTTGTAATGATATCTCACTATTTGTTTTTGTAATATAGGGCACTTCTATCCCAATACAAACTGCTGATCCAGTGCCAGAAGAGAGTGCTTTCGTTGCTGACCATAGAGCAACAATACCGGCCGCAAGAGGCCCACAAGTGAACACTTCTGGCAGAGCACTTGGCACAGCAACAAGAGGAAGAGGTAGAGGCAGTACAGGCCGTAGAGGTGGATCAGGAAGAAGCCGCGGCAGAAGCAGCGTCAGAGGCAGGGTCGCACATCAGGCGCCACCATATCAAGCAGCAGATGCAGAAGCAAGCGGCATTACAAGACCCAAGACTGGAAGATTGAAATGGCTAATGTTTGGTGGAGCAAATAAATCAAAAAAAGGTTCCTGAATCAGCTCCAGCTGATTTGGACTAGTCACATTGCCATTTGTACTGTTAGTTCTTGTGTATAAGGAGCTCTAGTAGTTTTATTTTGGATAAATGCCTCTTTATTTCGAATCAATGCATGTTTAAGTGTGTAACAATGGATGTTATGTTGGATCAATGCCTGTTATTTAGGTTCAAGTTATACTGAACTTGTTATTTTGGATCAATGCCTGTTATTTCGGAACAATGGCTGTTGTTTTGGATGAGATGAAACTGAACAAATTGATGAAACTGACAACAAATTGATGTTCACATAACAGAGATGAAACTGATGTTCACATAGCGGTTACATAACTGACCACAAATTGATGTTCACAACTCGGTTACACAGCTCAAACTAGAGTTCAAATACCTATTACAGACCACAAACTACCATTGCATTACAAGTTCAGAACACAAACTGACACAAACTCAAGCTAGCCCATGGTCACCAGCACCAGTGCCGTCGATTTTCCCACGCCAGGTATGGAATGTGTGGCGCCTCGTCAGATCTTCTCCAGCGTCAGAGCATCTCCAACAGGCGCCCAAAAACTTCGCGCCCAAAAAAAGTTTTACAGCGCCCAAATAGCAGTTTTAGCGCGCCGCGGCCAAAACATCTCCAACCGACGCACTAAAATATAGCGCACAGCCGCAGCAAAAAAGGTCTCCAACAGACGCACTAAAATACAGCGCGGTAGCCTGCAGTAGTATAGCAAACAGGTCCCTCAGTTTCACAAAACAGACCCTACGAATTTTTTGAAAAAACCAATTGGGTCCCTGGTTCGTCCTTGACCACCACGCCATTGCCGGCGGCCGATTCTGAGAGGAGGGCGGCGACCTTCGGGAGGGCGGCCAGCAGGAGGAGGGGCCCTGGCCGGCGGCGAGGTTCAGGCGGCGGCGGCGAGCTTCAGGGGCGGCGGCGGCCCGTCCGGCCCTGTCCTTCACCATCGCCTCCGCACTCACGCTCCTCCCTGCCTAGCAGGGGATGCTGCCGTGAGCGTCGCCTACCCATCGCCTCCGCTCACGCTCCACCACTTCCCGGGCCGTCGCGTGCTCGCGAATTCGGCGACGGGCTGCTCGATTCCGGCGACGGCTGCTCGTTTCCAGCGACGGGCAGCGCGATTTCGGCGACAGGCTGCTCAATTCTGGCGACGGCGGCTCATTTCCGGCGACGTGCGACACGTTTCCGGCGATGGGCGACTGGATTCCGGCGACGGGCAGCTGGATTCCTAGGCGCAGTGAAATTTCCGAGTGGCAGTTTTCCTCGCGCGTCGGCTCCAGTTTAGCCCAGCGCGCTGGACGCCACGCACCAAATATGGTGCAAAATGTCCAGCTTGGTCCAGCGCGCTGGACGCTTTTTAAAGCGCGCTTGATTATACAGTTTCTGCTGGAGCGTCGTTTTCAGCCCCGCGCGCGCTAAACTAGTAGTTTTTTGTGCGCGCGGCTTATATAGGGCTTCTGTTGGAGATGCTCAGGCAGATAGGCCGCCGGCACCTCCGACAGCAGATCGCCACGATCAATAACGTCCTTCACGTGAAGGATCAGTGTGTAATCAACTGTGCGCGACAGCTTCGGCGGGTACTGACGCGGCGGCAATTCTCCTTCCTCGTAGGTAGGAGGATTGACTGCAAGAAGTGAACTTGCCGGCACTGTCAAAGTAAGGACCTTGGGCACATCGCAGGGATCACGAAGCCACGCCGTCACTGTCAGCACCCAACGGTTGGTGGACGGCAAAATCTCGATGAGCTTTCCGTGGAGACCGGCAATCAGCATCTTCACGGCTTGCGGCTCCCACGCATCCTCCGGCAAGCCCTCGATGCTCAAACAGGTCTTGTACTCCATCTTCCTAATTCTACCGCGCGAGATCACGCTCCAGCGCTCGAAACGAATCCAGCTCCGGCCACATCATACCTTCTCGGAAGCCAACACCACGCGAGTGCAGTCTTCCTGCGAATCGAAGCGGAGGAAGAAATGGAATGCTGGTGCGCAAACCTCGACCCTGATCTTCGCCTGGGGGACGCCACAGTGCAGCTCGATTGATCCCAGCAGCTCCTCCGCCGTGACCCGCCAACCGTTGCCCGTGACGGCCGCGAAAAGCGCGTGCCCACGGAACTGATTCGCGCGCTCCGCCATCCCCGCCGTGCGAGGAAGTACGATGCGGCCCACGTCCGGCCGCATCTCAGGCTCGCCGCGCCGGTACGCCTCCTGGATGTACCGGTCGCCGGAGCGGATGTCGCCCCACACCGGCACGGGCTGGATGCCGCCTCCAGTGACGCTCCCGCCGCCCGCGACGGACGACTGTCTCCCGCAGCTGAAGCTCCCCCCACCGTCGCCGCCGCCAGCCATTCTCTCCGATCTAGGGTTCTAATTTGGGGAAGAAATGTCGAGTGAC
Source organism: Poa pratensis (assembly GCA_947311845.1). Lineage (NCBI taxonomy): Eukaryota > Viridiplantae > Streptophyta > Magnoliopsida > Poales > Poaceae > Poa > Poa pratensis. The sequence goes on along the minus strand of CAMZMU010000034.1, from coordinate 17,999,825 downwards.
GGGAAACAGAGGACGACGCGAATTTGTACTGGATGTTCCTGTACCGATTTGAACGAAAGAAATAAATCGGAGGGGTTATTTGCAAGAATTACTGTCCAAATCTACGACACGTGAGTCGCACGTGACGACTCGTGGTCAAAAGAAGGTCAAAAACCGCTCGACTGACCAGTGGTGCACACGCCTTCTCATTTGAGTGACGGGTCCAGAAGATTTTTTAAGACAGTGACTTAAGTGCACCCACGCGACGAGTTCAGTGATCGCCAGTGCCGCTAAAACATGAGCATGCTTCTTGTTACATGCCTGTGGGCAAAACTCAATCCTATACATTAAACTCCATGATCAACTGATATTTGATAGCAAGGAAAAGTTGTCCCAACCGAGCTTAGTCAAGAGAAGGTGATTCAATGGCTTGCTTCAAAACATGGCAATCAGTAGACATGATCACACGTCCGATACCCAGCTGGTCCGCAAGGCGAATTCCATTCTACAAAGCAATAGCTGGGTGTTCCCAGGAGCCGCAAACACTATTTGTATGGTCTCTAGCAATAACCCCCCAGCCACCAGAAAGTGATTGCTTCAAGAATGCTTTGTCAGTATTCAACTTGATATAACCTTCCTGTGGTGGTAACCAGCTAGCAGCATTAACGGCAGATTGTTTAGGCTTCGGTTTGTAAAATTGACTCCACTCATTTGTGTGATTTTTAACACCGTAAACTCAAACTCATCAGTGGTATGGAGTTTGTCCCATGGTTCATTTTATTTCATTCAGACCACCAGCACCACAAAAGAGAAACAGTAGTCATTTTCCGTTCATAAGGAAGCTGCAAAATATATTCCAGAACACGGAGAGGGCGATGGCATACCGTAAGATGACATCTCACATCCTCTAGTTGCAGCACATGCAGGTTCTCTATACCCTTTCATCTAAAGAACAAATGACCTCTATCTACAAAATGGCGACTACAGATCACACATCTTGTATCAAAGTCAACACCACGCCTCACAATATTCATGTGCATAGGATGGCTGTTGTGCCCAATCCCATAAAAAGTGGTGAACTTTTGCAGAGTTAATGGCACCCGCAGTCACGCAACTCGTCACGTATGTGCACTTAAGTCACACTTCTCCAGAACGTGATTTTTTGGTCACACATCTGGACAAGTGGGTGCACGCAGGTCTCTGGGCCCACGTGTCAGTCCGTTTTGGACGGTAAATTTTCAGAAAACCCCCTGGAGTAATATAATTTTACAAAATGGTACAAAATTAGAAGGACCATTTTGTAAAATTAGGAGGACCATTTTGTGAAATATCTAAAAATACAGGGGGTTTTCTGCAAAATTACTTGTCCATGTCAGCACTCCCGCAACGGAAAACGGTCTGACACGTGGGCCCAGAGACCTGCGTGCACCCACATGTCCAGATGTGTGACCAAAATATCACGTTCTGGAGAAGTGTGACTTAAGTGCACATACGTGACGAGTTGTGTGACTGCGGGTGCCATTAACTCACTTTTGCAGGGCAATGAAGTCTCCACATATTTTTCCAAACCTCCTTCATCCCACAAGAACCATCAGCGAACATACCTCTTGATTTTATGGAGTTCAACTCCTTAATAATCAGATGCACATGGTATGCCGACTAGAGTGAGAAAAATCCCTTTAAGTCAAAATGCCAGGACACAAAATTTCAGCGTTCCATTGTGACGATACTAGATGGATTATTTCAGAGACCATTGAAAAAGCATGTTGCCCTGCATGGGTTTGTGGTCTCCTCGTTGTACCTCTTGGGATCCACGGATCATCCCAAATGTGGCTCCTTTCACCATTTCCAACACGCCATATTAAGCCTTCTTTTAAGAAGTTTATACCTTGCAGGGTGCTGCGCCAAATATAACTCATACCTCGCACTAGTTCAGCCTTTAACACATGGGTGTGACTTGGGCTCCAAGAGTGGGGAATACCGGATACGCTATCAAATGGGTCAAGCTTACAAGCATGAACGAGTGAATGATGTGCCAATATGACATACTTGAAGATGAGTACAATGCACATATGATCTTCAAACATATGTGTTCCAGTCTCTTTGACCCCGTTTTGAACATAAACGTCGAGCTGCATGAGCAGATATTTAGCATCTTCCAAAAAAAATAAAAGCAATACAATAAAAAGAAACAGATATTACCACCAACAGACATGTTGCCCCAAAGATTAACCGCCATCAAGGAATGGATAAAATAGACTGCTGTGAAGCCTCAGCGACTAAGACTTGAAAGGAAAAAAAAAATGTATGTACAGGTTTCCTAGTTTGGGACAAGATTAATTTGTTACAACAGCAAAGAATTCTAGCAGTCAGCAGCAATTTGTCACAACAGGAAGAGGTACGTACAGCAGATACATGTCTATCTGATCAGTCCAACAACGCAGCAGTCAGCAGTGCAAGTGTGTAACCTTCCTTACAGCTGAACCAAGCCGCAAACCTGCAGGGCTGGTTTAGACAGGCAGAGAATGGAGTCGCAAATTCTTCAGTGTTAGGCTCTCTACCGTGATGTGTGCATTAAAGTACCACCTGATCATGGAATTCAATGACTACAGTGTTGAGTTTTGCACACGAGCTAAGCAGCTACGGCTATCGGTCTGGAGTGGAACAACAAATCTCGGGTGGTTCTGGGAGTTCCCAGCAACCCGTCTTGTGGCCAGCGAGTGACAGGTATCTTAATGGAATGCACTTAAGTCTCTTACTAATAATGGAGTTTTTACGGTAAAATCCTATTACGAAGATCTTTTAAATGGTAATACTAGGTACCTGCGTAAATACCTATGGAAATTGAAGATACCATTAAAGATTAAAATCTTTCTATGGTTTCTTAATAGAAAGGAATTATTGACAAAATATAATTTGGCTAAACGGCAGTGGATAGGATGCAAGAAATGCGTTTTCTGTGATGCGGATGAGTCTGCTGAGCATCTTTTTATAAAATGTACTTTTACTAGAGACATTTGGCGATTAGTGCACTTTACTTTTAATGTCTACCCGCCTGCTAGTATTGCGAACTTGTTTGGGAGATGGTTGAATGGGATAGATAGAGTGACAAAGGCTCGCATTCGAATTGGTGTAGCGGCCATTTTGTGGGCGATTTGGAATTGTAGAAATGATATTGTCTTTAACAAAACAAATTCTATTCATTACTTGCAGGTTCTTCACAAGGCGTGCTACTGGATCCATTCATGGTCATTCCTGCTACCGGTGGATCAACGTGGTCTTATGGATGCCGGATGTACCCGTATGTTGACAGTCATACGGGCAATCTTCAGTCGGGCTGGGTGGCTTCATCCTAGAAGAATTGATGCTTAGTATACTTCTATTTGAGTGGCTGATCTTTGTAGCCACCTTATGTGATCCATGAATTGTAAAACTTGTTAATTTGGATGTTTAAATAATTACGGATGGCTGTGTGCATCTTTTTGATGCAGAGGCCGGGAATCCGCACCCCCTTATTTAAAAAAACAAAGAAAGTCTGTCCTCCTCATCCAGATTCAAGATCAGGATTCAGCATGTACACGGTACACTTTATATAAAACCACAGGGTCGCCGGCTGCCCAAACCGTCATCTCCCCCGAGTCCCGCTCTCCACGCTCGACACGCCCGCCGCCGCCCGTCCCGCTCTCCACGCTCGACACGCCCGCCGCCGCCCGTCCCCGAGCTCGCGGGGAGGTGTTTCCGGTGCTTCGAGTCCAACCACAGGGTCGCCGGCTACCCAAACCGGACAAGGTGCTTGCACTGCTTGGTCTTTGGTCACACCTCCCGCGGCTGCCCGGACCATCATCTCCCCGAGTCCCGCTCTCCACGCTCGACACGCCCGCCGCCGCCCGTCTGCCGCCTAAGGAGAGGCTAATCTTCCTGCCGGACCACCCAATGGCGAGGAGGCATCCCGTGCACGCCCGCCTGGGCCTCCCTGCACCGCCACCAGGTACGCCACCACCGCCACCACCGCCTGCCAACGGGGTGGCTCTTGACAGTGAGGTGTTTTTCCGTCGCTCGCTGAGGACAAAGGCAGTGGTCCACTGCACCCAGGAGATGCAGGCCGAGGAGGCGCACCTCAACGCCATCGCGCTGGTCCTCACTGTGGTCGGGGCACAGCATCGCCTCTCCCCGGCCAGGTGGGCGAAGGAATGATGATCGACTTCCCGGCGTTGCCGCCGCGCTCGTTCCAGGTCTCCCTCATGCATCTGGGCTCCTTCCTCGTGCGGTTCACGGAGCCACGCTGGTGTGACCTGCTGGCCGACCAGCCGATGCTGCACTACCGCGGCGTCCCCGTCCTCATCCGGCGCTGGACGCGGCTCGCCTCCACCAACCTGCAGAACTACCGCTACAATGCCAGGATCTTCATCGAGGGTGTCGAGCCGCAGGCTTGGAATATCGACAATGTGCAACGCCTCATCCCTAGCTGCCTTGTCCACACTGTTGCAGAGGAGACACATTCCAAGAGCGACCTCTCCTACTTCGTCCTAGAGGCGTGGGTGGAGAAGCTGGAGGACGTGCCGACGGTGGCCACGCTGGGCATCCACGAGCCTAGACCGGTCTCGCCGCACCGCGCTTGCCGGGACAAGCCTGCTCGCCTGCTGCACAAGGAGGTGCTGGTGCACCTTGACTCTTCGTCCGTCATCAGGCGCAACCCCCTTCCGCCGGGGCGCCGCGACGGCCGCGATGGCGAGGATGAAGATGTCCTGCCGCCGGAGGAGTGCACCCACCCATGGACACATGGTGTGGCAGACGACATCTGGCACCGGCAACTCGAAGCTGCGGCGGCCGGATCAACCACGGGGCAACACCGTCCACGCCTCCATCTCGCCGGCTCCGGGCGCTGCGTGCTTCCGCTGATCGCGCCGGCAGCATCTCGGGAGGCTGCTGGAAACCCTAACGCTGTCAACGCCGCCCAGGAGCCGCCGTCACAGCTTGCTGGGATCTCGCAGCCCATCCCCGACGCCGTTACACCTGCCGTCACGGCGCTGACGGTGCCATGTGCCGCCCACGAAGCAACCACGACACCGCTGCTGGGAGAGGTCAGCGCCCCGCTCCTTGTGCCAGACAGGCTGCGCTCCATGCCGGTTTTGGACCTGGTGTCAGCGGAGTTGCAGCCAGACACGCCGGTTGACACTGCAAGACATTCCCTTTGTGGAGATGTTGGTCGCAGCATGGGCACGCCGCCTGGCACTCTGCGCCCTGACGACCCTGTGTCCGCCCAGGACGCGCCTAGTGGCCAGCATGTGACCCTCGACTCCATGCTGGCGGCCACGGGCACGGACGAGCTGGGAATCGAGCATGGAGGAGCACATGACGCGGGGCAGATTGGACTGGGTCAGGAGGCGTTGGGGCTGCAGCAGGGGCAAAGCCCATCTCCCACAGCTGCCGCAGGCGAGGAACAACAAGACAGCCCAGTTGAGGAACCAGCGGCCCTGCCCAGCACGCCTCTGCTGGCGGGTAACGAATGGCTGCAGGCCGTGCAGATCCCGGTCACGCCTGGGCTCGTCCCGCTGCCAAGGTCAACGACTACACCGCCACGCCGCCCATGCCGTGCGGCCAAGAAATCGCCGGGCACAGCCACCAGACGGAGCCACCGTATCAAGAGCAGAAAGCAGGAGGTCACGGGCAGCGGCGGCAACAACACCATGCGCCTCGCCCGCAAGCTTATCATCTCCAAGAGGGGCCTCGCCATCGCCGAGAAGGGGGAGGAGCCGGACCTAGACGACGAAGTGCTCGGCCGCTACTCCGGCGCCTTCGACCACCCTCTCTCGACAGAGCAGCTCGGAAAGCTCTCAGTCCTAGCCAAGTCCGCCAGCAGGAGGGCCGCCGCCCAGTAAGATGTCCGATGCTGCATCTCTGTCGCATTAGTTTACATTATGAGTCACAACCTGTTAGTTTGGAATGTGCGTGGTCTCAACGATCTCGCCCGCCGAGGAGTTGTATGTGCTGTTGTCCGAAACTACAATGTGTCGGTAGTCTGCTTGTAAGAAACGAAGCTGCAGTTTGTTGATCTCAATATTGTTGCTCAGTGCTGCGGCCCTGACTTCACTGAATTCTGTTTTGCCCCGGCCGACGGAACAAGAGGAGGCATCTTGCTAGCCTGCAAATCAGGGGAATTCCAGCTGACATCCCAATTCACTACGCCTTGGTACATTGCAGCGCACGGTCACCTTGCTAAGGCAAACACAACGCTCAACCTGATATCGGTCTACGGTCCGCAGTCCGATGCCGACAAGCAGCTCTTCCTGCAGTCGCTAAAGAACTGTGTTACAGCACAGTTGCCGCAGTCACACGCCACGATCATCGCGGGAGACTTCAACCTGATCCTCCAGGCATCTGACAAGAGCAACAGAAATATCAATCGCAGAAATATGGCTACCTTCAAAAACTTTGTGAATGAACTTCAGCTTAAGGACCTATACCTGCAAGGCCGCCGATACACTTGGAGTAATGAGCAGAGAGATGCCACCATGGTTAAGCTGGATAGAGTCTTGTTCAATGGGGAATGGGATGCAGCGTTCCCAAACTGCATGCTACAAGCCTTGTCCTCTGAGATATCGGACCACTGTCCCATGTTACTCACAACGGATGCAGGTTTCAGATCATGCCGCCGCTTTCGCTTCGAGAACGTCTGGGCCTCTCGAGAGGACTTTGCTGATACTGTTGCTGGCGCATGGGAAAGTTGCAACCAGATTGCTGACCCTTTCATCAACCTCCACGCAAAGATGGCGACAACAGCTAGGGCACTGAAAAAATGGAGCACCCAGTTCACAAGCGATTTGGCATTGCGAGCGGCAATCTCGAGCGAGCTGATTTTCAGACTTGACCAAGCCATGGATGGCCGCCAGCTTACGGCCGATGAAGCTCAGTTCAGATCGATGCTCAAAGTTAACTGTCTAGGTATTGCTGCTATCCAACGCACAATGTGGAGACAAAGGTCGAGGGTACAATGGCTCAGAGAGGGTGATGCTAGCACCCGTTTCTTTCACGCAAAGGCATCTGCCCGCCGTAGGAAAAGCTACATTCACAGAATCGTCGTCGACAATGCAGTGCTCACGGAACAAGCAGATAAAGAAGAGGTGATATGGGCTTATTTCAATGCACTGCTAGGAGAGAAGAGAGATAGGCAGCACACATTGGACCTGCAGGTCTTAGGGATCACGCAGGTGGATCTTTCTGACCAAGAGACACCGATCTCGGAGGAAGAAGTGCGGGCGGCGATCATGGACTTGCCATCGGACAAAGCCCCGGGCTCTGACGGATACATGGCCCTCTTCTTCAAGAAATGCTGGCCAATTATCCAAGCTGACTTCATGAGAGCAATAAGAGCTTTGGAGTGCACCACATCGAGGAACCTGAACCTGCTGAACACCGCCACGATGATCTTGCTGCCCAAGACCCCGGAGGCAGCTCACCCTAAGGATTTCAGGCCGATAAGCCTTATTCATTTTTTTTGCCAAGTTGTTCACGAAAGTTATGGCGATCAGGCTACGCCCACGGCTCAGCGAGCTCGTCAGTCCTTGCCAAAGTGCTTTCATCAAAAGAAGAGCTATACATGATAATTTCATCTTGGTCAGAGAGCAAGCTAAGAGATTTAGGCAGACCAAGACTCCAGCGCTGCTCCTCAAGCTCGACTTGCAAAAATCTTTTGACTCGATCTCTTGGGAATTCCTATTGGAAGTTCTGGAAGCTAAAGGATTTGGGAGAAAATGGCGAGACTGGATAGCCTGTTTGCTGCTGACGGCCTCAACCCAAATATTGGTGAATGGAGAACTGACGGAGGACATAAATCATAGGCGTGGACTTAGGCAGGGGGATCTCCTATCTCCCATGCTTTTTGTCATTGTTGCTGACGTCCTCCCAGCGCTGCTCAAGCTAGCTGAAGAAAGCGGCGCCCTGACAAGGCCGAGACACATGCTACCGCAATGCCGAATCTCAATGTACGCCGACGACGTGGTCATATTTGCAAACCCTAAGGAAGGGGAGATCCTTGCCATCAAGCAGGTGCTGAGTTGCTTTGGAGAGGCATCTAGGCTGTTCACCAACTTCGAAAAATGCTCCATGATCCCAATTCAATGCCATACAGCCGACACCCAGGTGTTGGCAGCCACCTTTCAGTGCCCGATTCAGAGCTTTCCATGCACATATCTGGGAATGCCACTATCCGACAGCAGGCTGCGCAAATCTGACCTGCAACCCTCGATTGATAAGCTAGCTGGGAAGGTCAAGGGATGGAACAAGGGGTCGTTCTCTTTTGATGCTCGTCTGCTACTGCTCAACCATGTCCTCTCAGCAATGCTGGTTTTCCAACTGCTAGTTTTTGACCCTCCTCTATGGCTAGTGAAAGCAGTTGACAAACTGCGTAGAGGGTTTCTTTGGAGCAACGAGGAGATTGCACAGGGGGGGGGGGGGGGGGGGCTGCCTTGTGCGCTGGGGTGCTATATGCAGGCCAAAGGAGCTAGGTGGGCTTGCAATTCCAGACTTACAAGCAAAAGGGCTTGCCCTGCACGTCAGATGGCTCTGGCAAAGCTGGACACAAACAGAAAAACCTTGGCTGCACCTACTCAAGCACGATATGAAGGCCAAATCTTTGTTCAACGCTGTTGTTGTTTACTCCCTTGGTGACGGAAACAAATTGGATTTTTGGAGAGATCCTTGGCTAGATGGGCAATGCCTATCGTCTACCTGGCCAACCCTGTTCAAGTACTACACCAAGAGGACCTTGTCGGTCAAGGCAGCCCTAGAACAAGATAAATGGATGCGCCACTTTAAAAGAGACCTGCCAGCTGATGCAGTCTTAGAGTTCATGGAGCTGTCCAATCGCCTGGATACAGTGCAGCTGCAAGAGAACACCGAAGATTCAGTCGCTTGGAAGCTCACGGCATATGGCAAATTCAGCTCTGCTTCGGCCTATGTTGTGCAGTTTGAAGGATCAACACACACCTGCTTTAAAGAAATCATATGGGACAGTGATGCCCCGCTGAAATGCCGCATCTTCGCATGGTTGGCGATTCTTGGCAAGTGCCATACCGCGGACTACTTGATGAAGAAGGGATGGCCACACAACGCAGCTTGCGTCTTTTGCCTCGCTGAGCCTGAGACTGCCCTACACCTGCTGGCCTCCTGCCCGGTGATCATCAGGATTTGGGAGAGGATCATCACCACGGCCCAACTCCCTCCTGCCATGGTACCCACGACGGACACTACCTCTCTAGAGAATTGGATGCTCACCTCTCGCGCCTTGCTGCCAGCACCATCAAGGAAAATTTGGAATGCCGTGGTTCACCTAACTTGGTGGAACGTGTGGAAAGAGCGGAACAACAGGATATTTCTGAACAAAGCTGTTTCCCTGAGCCGCATCCACAGTTGCATCATAGAGGAAGCGAGATCGTGGCGACTTGCAGGAAAGACTAGAGCTGACATGTTGCTCCACAGACCCAAGGAACCGGACTGACGTGGAGTCTTTTCTATCTTTTTCTGGAGCTTCGGCAATTCCGGGCTCCTTTTCTGTTCATTTTTTGATCTTTATACGTCTTGTACTACTCTTCTAAAGCAATGAATAAGTAGCTCCGACTGCGGTTTCGTGAAAAAAAAACTTTATATAAAACGTACATGTCGCCTTCCACGTAGGTACTGTACTTGCTGGAGATTAAAAATCGGGCGAGGCACAGATTGTGTTGATGTTTTGATTGTTCCGGTCTCTCCGGGCTAGGTACGTAAGGAGGTGAGGTCGAAGCATCAATCCATCAACTCGTCATGCTCGATCGTGTTTAAGGATACAGTTAGTTATGAGCTCGATCGAGATTCGACAAGAGCTCGATTCACAACCGATTCATATTCTCCTCGATTTCTTTTCTGGAAACCTGTTAGCCAAAAGCCAATAGCCATCAAGGTCATTGCTGGCCATTGTAAAAAAAAAAGGTCATCGCTGGCGGTTATGGAAACCTGCAAGACCTCCTCGACGGTGGTCGTCGTCGACACAGGCGAGCACCTCCTCAAGGTCGTCCGCCACTCCCTGGTAGTCAACAACGCTCACCTCACGTCCGAGACCTTCCGCGTCGGCGGCCACGACTGGGCAATCCTCTACTACCCAAACGGCGACTCGTCAATTGTCGATGGCCAGTTCACGTCTGTATTCGTCCAGTTGGTAAGCACCATTGAGAGCGACGCCACGGCATATTTCTCCTTCTGCTTACAGGATCACGCATCGCCGGCGACGGGCCAGAAGAAAAAAAAGGCTTTGCGAAGAAGTTATCTCCGTCAATGACCCACAAGACTTGGGGTTATAGCAAGTTTATGAGTAAAGATGATTTGGCAGCTTCCGGGTGCCTCCAGGAGGACTGCCTAGTAATCAGGTGCACCGTCGATATCTCTGAACTCATCGAGGAAGACGATCATAACGATCGCATCGTCGTCCCACCCTCCAACTTGAGCACTGACCTCCACGAAGCTCTAGAGGGCGGCCTCAGGGCAGACCTCACGGTCAAGATCGGTAAGTCCGAGAGTGTTCAATGTGAATACATGTGTGCTCGGCGCGCGGTCCCCGGCGTTCCGTGAGCAACTGTGCAATTCCATGATAAAAAGTGGGGTTTGCAACATTGAGAACATGGATGCCAAGGTTTTTGAGGTCCTCTTGCATTACATGTACAATGATCGTCTTCCTGGTTTCATGGAGGAGAACACGGAGGAGGCTACAAAGATGGCGCAAGATTTGCTCATCGCGGCCCATCGATGTGCCATAGAAAGACTGAAAGTGATGTGCGAGAGCAGGCTGAGCCAAACACTAGATGTCAACACGGTGTGCTTCAACTTGGATCTAGCTGAGCAATACGATTGTCAGCAACTCAAAGAATGTTGTCTCAAATATATGACAAGAGACCGCGAGAGGTTGCGAGCCATAAAAAGGACAGATGGGTTTGAGCAGTTAAAGAAAAACCACCCACTTGTCATGTTCGATATTCTCCATGAACTTACAAACTAAATTCACAAGACGTGACTACTCCAGCTCCGGCTCCGGCTCCTGCTCCGTGACACTAAAGAAAGTGGTGCAATTTATTTTATTTTTTTATTTATTTTTAAATGAAAGTGGTGCAATTGATCTTTGGGAAGAGATGGTGAGAAGTCAAAGTATACACCTTGACATGCCACATCTTTTGCTTTCTCTAATAAAGCTGTAATCAAGCAGTCGATGGCTAACCACGAACTAGACGTTATCATAGTTAACATTGTATTATTTTTATATTCGGCCTCTGATGTATGCAACATTCTTTTGAGTGGCAAATCATCCGTTTCCCGATATTGATAGTTACGGAGTATCGTATAAACTGTTACTTTATATTCTGACTTTTCTATACATACAAGCTGTGTGAAAAACTAAGTCTGCAAATCTTATCTCACGGGAAGTGGAAAGTTGGTATTGTGCACACCGTACAACGATAACAATGATGTCGGCCGATTTGCACTAGATTAGACTGTCAATGTATTAACAGACGGACTCCGTCCGTACATTTTCTACGTGGTCCGTGTTACAGACTAGATACCACTGTATATGTGATAACTCGTGCGTAGCGATATAAGACAGAGATAAAGGAAATAGAGAAACCAGCAAATATATGGTACATAGCACATAAATAAATTACAAATTATTCTGCTCCTGTCTCGGTTGAGTTTAATATACCGTCAAACATTTTTCAAGTGATTGCCCTTCTTACACAGGTTAAGAAGCAAACCCCTTTCGCGGCATAGAGAAACCCCTGCTGCTGTGGCTGATCTTGCGAGACATGAGATCGCAACACTTCAGATTGGCGCACAGGGCTATCGGCCCATCTGAACCGTGTGTGTTTTTCTTTCGGATTCAATTCTGAGGCTTCTGTCAGTCAGCTTGTTGGCTGAAGAAATGTTTATTTGACGAACACTAAAGAAAGGTAACAGACGCTGTTTTTCTCTCTCCTACATATAAATGCAAAGGCAGAGCTCCTGCCCGTCCGTTAAAAAAAAAAGAAGCAAAACCCTTTTCAACAGTTTCAGGCTCTTTTTTGCGACTAACAGTTTCAGGCTACAAGAGGCGTGTTATTTTGCCCTAGCTAGTTGCATGAACTGGACCGTTTGTTTCCATGATATTGCTGGCAGTATCTCGCCATATACTTGACACAGCACTTCTTGAGTTGCAGGCAGTTGTGCTGCTCGGCAAAATCCAGAGTGAAACCCACCGTCTCGACATCCAGAGTCTTGCTCAGCTTGCTCTCGCAGATCAGCTTCAGCCTTTCCATGGCGTACCGGTCGGCCGCCACGAGCAGATGTTGCGCCATGTTCCTAGCCTCCTCGGTGGCCTCCTCCATCAACAGCGGCAGGGCGTCCTTGTACATGTACTCCAGTAGGGCTTCGAAAACACTTACGTCTATGTCGTCAATGGTGATGCTCCTCCGCCTGCTCTCCGCCATGGAGCCGCACAGCTGAGCGCGGAAGACCGGCGACCGCGCGGCCAGCACGCACTTGTGCACCCTGAACGTCTTGAGAGAGCCGATCTTGACGGTCAAGTCCGTCTTGAGGCCGTCTTCCAGGATCTCGCCAATATCTCTGGTCAGCTCTGAGGGAGGCACCAAGACGCCGGTGTCGTCGTCGTCCCCATGGCCCTCGAACATTTCGGCGCTGATGACCTCGACGGTGTACTTGATCACGAGGCAGTCGTCCTTGAGGCAGCCCGACGTGGCCAGATCGTTCTTCTTCACGAACTTGGAGTACCCCCACGACGTAATCTTGGTTGAGAAGTCGGTAGTGCTGCAGTCAAATATCTTCTTCGCCCCGGTCGCCGGCGAGTCAGGATCGGCCTGGATGCTGAAGGAGACGTTCGCTCGGACCTTGGCCTCGCCGGCGGCGTTCTTCAGGTTGACGAAGATTGACGTGTGCGAAACTGCGAACCGCCGGCCTCCTTGTTGCCGCAGGGGTAGTACTGGAGTACTGGACGTCCCAGTCGTGGCCGCCGACACGGAAGGGCTTGGAGTGGACGCTGATGCTGGTGCTGCTGATCAGGGAGTGCCCGGCGACCTTGAACAGGTGCACGCCTTTGACGGACTACAGGCGGTGCGTGGATGTGGTGGTCTCGCTCGCCGCCATGGCCGGCCGCCGCCCTCGTGAGATCGAGATGTACGGGATTTTTCTCAATATATGCAACCTCTTCCGAATACATCGCGATGAAACTTTACAGGAAGGAAATTCCTTTGATTCAAGTGTTTTGATTGGGAAATATTTGACCCCTGATTTTGTGGAACGTTACATGAAGGCAAAGTACTTTGGGTAAAAAAAGGATTCGTTGCACTAATTCCGGTAAAAATTTACAACTAAGTTTCATTACGAACGTTACATTATGACCAGATCCATTCCTTTCATTGTGCTGCATCCAAGTAAAACGAACAAAATCGAAGAACTGAGAGAAAATAGAGGAGTTTTTTTTTTTGACTGAAAAGAGAGGAGATTCGGGTCTGTAGCAGCGTTCGTGTTTGCTGGTCGATTTCATCCAAACTCCCCTGGTTTAATCACTCAGCAGCGTATCATGCACTCTGGTGGATAACAGCACGGCGCCAAGTGGCGAGTTCATCAGTTTGACTACTCAATCAGCCTCCTGTTCCTCATGCTTTTGACTACTGCATGATTCTCAACCCAGACTACTGATCTAAAGAGCAGTCGGACTGAGATCGGAGTACGATGACTTAGACCAGAAGGATGAAAAAATTGCACGTAACACCACCTGTTGAGGGAGTTTTTGCACAGAACCACAACCACAAAAAGAGTTTCACATAATGAGTTGCACAAAACACAAATCACTTCGTTAGCAGTTTTCAAACCGAATTGGGCTACTTGGGCTCACTGGCAGCACATACATGTCATCCACCGCACCGAATAAATTAAATTTCACCATAAGCTCATCAACCTGATAGTGAATCGCGGGAAAAAAATTAACACCCCTAGAAGGAGTTGACTAATAATCTTCAGTTTGAATGGAAATGGAACATGACAGGACATGACAAGTAATAACCATTACAAGTGCACAAGCTAATGATAATCTTTACAAGATTCTCATAGATGATAACTTGACCATCATACAGAGCTCCAGCCAAAGCTAATGTTATCTTAAGTAAATGGAGCAGTTACGACACTTCTACAATACCATCAGCAAGGATACAGGAACATAAATTCCTTGCATCCTTCAGTGTCTGTCAACCAAGCACAGGACCCAAGTCACCAATGAACAGTTTCCGCAAATTAGCTGTGTTCACTGTAAATGATTGTAGCGATTTGCCCGACCAAAGGACTCTGTAGCGCATCACGGCTCAAACTACAGACACAAGGACGAAATAAGTTAGAACAGTAAAGATCTTGGTAGTCAGCTGTGCCATGGAAAGAAAATGAAAGAAATCCAAGCAATTCATTCCCCTTTCTATCATTAGGTATACAATAAAGAAATAGTACCATCTTAAGTTGCTGTGCCGTAGGAATCTAAAGGTCCGCAAATTAAGAGCATGCCATTTACTCTTGATACTGGTCACTGTAACTCATGAAGCTTCAAAAGTTTTAATCTAAAGTTAAATGCGTGTGCTATTTTTTCTTCTGATCGGAACTACTAACAAGCCTGTGTAACGGCTAATGGTATAGTGGACTCACATTTAACTACAATCTTCTTCCTGAGCTTTACACAAAACACAGGCAAGATGTGGTTGCTAGAAAGGCTCATGGTGCAAGCGAAGTGTAAGGCAAACATGCTATTTCTTCAGTGCAAGTGAGGTAACATTTCAGATGTAATTTAACCATTTTCACCACAACCCGTGCCAATCAAATCCAAACAAAGATCAAAATTGCATGGAAAAAGAAAAACATCTATTTGTGAATTTACCTAATAACAGTAAAAATATATGTCTGCTCATGGAGTTACCTCAGGCAGTACGATCAAAAGCTGATTAATCACTTCCAAAATCTTCATAACTAACACCCTCAGATATGGAATTTAGCCGTCTATTTCCCATTTCTGACAATAGCAAGAGAATCATTAGCTAGATTGAACATTGCATCAAGGCAGGGTGCTGTAAGTTCAAGTTAATATCTTCTTGTCTCGCTTGCCTTGTTTTGAGTGTATGAAAAGGAGGAACATGGAGGGAAGGAGGATGTTTAATGTTTAACCTGTATGTTCTCCAGCAGTAGACTCTGAGAAGTTATTCTCGGGAGGGATGAAAGGGGATCTGCCATAATTCTCTAATATCTCTGCAGAGCACCAAACGAAAAATATTCCAAGTATAGAATAACAGTGTTAAAACAGCAGTACTTACGGAAGGAAACACTGAAAATAAATATCAGCCATTAAATCTGACAAAATTACCTGTACTATGACTGAAATCCTCCGTTAAATCTGAAAAACTGAAATTGCGAGGAATCTGGTCCAAGAAACCATATGATGATATATCCATGTCCAGAATTGGATCACTAATTGGCTTCCCATTCAGTTCAGAGCTGCTAAAGGATCCACCAGAGGCATCCCCAATCGATTGGCAAGGCTCTAGGTAAGTGCTCTCGTTGCCGAATGCAAATTCTTGATTGCTTGAGAAGCTAGACTCTGCCTTTATTGTTGTACCATTGCCTCCATTAAACTGCCCAACAGTTGAGCTATGCGCTGATAGTAGACTAGCTGAAGCATCCATACCACCGGGAAGACCATGGACAACTTTACCAGCATAGACAAATTGGTCAGTAGCTGGAGCTCCATTTATTATACCACTAGAATTTCCATTATGTAGGAAGCGATCTGGCATTGCAGCGCTAGTACTGTCTGGTACAAAACACGCATTTTGGTTCACTGAGACAGTCAAACAGATTATATTAGAACATAATAAACCAGGATTCTGACTTAGCGAGAATTACAGGTTGGCTAATAAATTTGATCAAGAATCAGGACTAGCTAAAAAACAGAAATAGCAATCTTCAATGAACCAATAAAAAGAATCTTTATCAAACTATCACTGAAGATGAGATAACTATGTTCATACAAATGGAATTGCATTGGTTCAGTACTGGTTACATATTACATATCAGATTAGGAGATAGCTTTAGTGGACTGCCAGTTACTTAGCATAGTTGTGCCATAAAAAAGACTTACATGTGCTTGAACTCGAGCCATTTGGAGCAGTAGGGGTCATTGAAGATACTCCAGAAGGATGTTCTTTACTCATAAGGCGATACTGATCCTCAAGAAGCTTGTTGAAAACCATTATTTGATTCTTAAGCATCAACCTCACATAATATGCTTTAAAAAACTCACGGTTCTCTTCTTCAAGTTTCTGCCATACTGGAGAAAAGAACAATGAGAAAGAGAGGGCGAAATCATCCATGTATTTACCAGTAAAGGTACCAAATGGAGATTCAACTATTTATGAACTGTGATGCAATCATTCATGTTCTCCAGAATTCTGTTAGAAAGACAAATATTCCTCTCGTATGATAATTTTGATGGGATTCATTCATCATGTTTAACTGTGAATGAAATGCATTTAAAAATCCAAACCAGCAGCTAGCTTTGATTCAACGGGCAGTGTGAAGATTATATTGACAGATGAAATTCTCACATGTGCTGTGTCATTAATTTTAGGTCCCACAGAGAGAGCCTCGCATTGTGATCCTTTTATTTCTGCTTTATAGAAAAGTTAGAAATTTAGGTCACTATTATTCAATGATTGTTCAACCCATCGTAACTGAAGGAGATTGCAGAAATCATGACATCATTGCATTCTTCAATAACATCAACAAACACAGTGTGCTAGTGACAGTTTCATTATGTTACAAGGTAGTCAAAACAGGGAAAAAGATAATCAGTTAACATCATCATGGCAGTAAAGCTAGGACTACACACTATAGACATACATCACTCCAATAAGATACAAAATGGTGCTTTTAGTTTTAAGAGACATATATATACTATGTAAAAGTGAAGAGAAAAAAGTCCATAAGATTTAATTATAATGCATTGCCAGTTATGAACCTCATCAAACTAAAGCAAGCAAAAGTGCAAAATAAGAAGAAAGAAAGAAAGATCAAAACAAACTTACCAAGCTCGTAAAGCTAGGTTCTATTTTTGCCTGGAAAGATAGAGTTTCGACCACCTCTTTCTGGTTCATATAAAGCTGAAGACAACGCTCAATGAGATTCTGAACCTGTAAAGTTATGTTTGCATGAGAACTTACTGCTCCATGGAAATATGCAGCTACTTTCAAGCATGCACAAAACAACTAATAGGGAAATCTTAACTCGATGCACAGAAATTCCAATCACAACTTTGTAAAACAAACACACTTACATATCCAGTAAACGCAATTGACTGTGCACACAATGTGAAAAATGGATTCAGACACATACAAGAAACATAACAAGGCAGATATAGTGTGTGTAAAAAGGTAGTACCTAGATGTCAGCGTAACCACAAGGTCGGACAAATGGCATCGGAAACCTAGTGCCATGATGTGTATGGTAGAGAGTAAAAAAAAGAATATGGTAGTAACTGCAAAGTATCAGGATCTTGAAATGTCAATATCTTGCTTGAAACTAAATATCGTTTAAGGGGAAACAGAACTCTGTTAATAGTGTTGATCTCGTGCTAACACATACTATAAACTCTGAAGACAACGAATCTAAACACGCAGAATTTTGACAAATTGTACGGCCACTTTGATATCATAATTCAGGTCAAGAAATTTGCGATTCAGTTTAGCAAAGCACAACGGGGACCACATGTTCCCCCTTTCTCATGCATTGTTCCGGGTTGCAGGCCCTAGCGGCCCCACAAATTTGCCAATCCTCTCCAATTCGTACCCATTCTTTCCTCCTCTGTCCTTGGTTCACCTATTTACCCTTTCTTGTACCATGCCGCGGCACAGCCATTCAATTCAATCCTCAACGGCCAAAACTAAATAAAACACAATAAAAAAAACAAAAAAACTACAATAACCCAAATGCTTTCCAAAAGATAAATTAAAAAAAGCTTTTTCCGATTCCACGAGAGAATCAAATCATGCGAGGAGAGCGGAGGCCGGGATCATGGGGGCGGGTTGGGGTGGGTTCGCTTACAAGCTGTATGTCCTTGGGAGACACCTTGCGCGCGTCGTCTTCCTCTCCCCCAGATATGCCGCTCGCCGCATCCCTCATCTCCAGCCTGCCCTAGCCTCTTCCCCTTTCCCTGCGACGCAAACCAAACACGATTAATCAACCAATCAATCACTCACCGCCACAAAACTGATTCCAGCAAGAAACAAATAAGCAAGAAAAGCGGCAAGAACGAATGGTTCGATCCCGCCGTCCAGGCGACCGGCGCGGGGATTGGCCAAGAACCAATCGAGCACCGCCGCCTCGCGTTCCCTTACCTCGGTTCGATTGCAGCAAGAGGAGAAAAACGCGCGGGAGAGCCGACGAGGAGGAAGAGGCTCGTGTATGATCGGATCGCGGTGGTGAGGGCGACGGCAGGAGCGAGACGCGGACGGCGCGGGCGGCGCAGGCAGCAACAGAAGGGAAGTCTTTGGCCTGGTCTGGCTTTGGCTTTGGTTGTTTGTTGTTAATCCGGGTTTTTTTTTTTTTTTTGAATAATCCGTTGTTGGGTTTATCGATGATGCGTTATCCGGTTTTGTTTATTATTAATGGAGGAGGGTGGGCGGGTGGTGCTGGCCACTTGGCTCAGGTCAGGTCAGCTCAGATGATTAAGCTAAGGAGGGACCACTATCCACTCCCCATGGAATAGCATTATCTCACATTGTTGTCTATGTTCTTGGTTTGTTAATTGGATTGGTAAAGATATAAAGGAGGAGATTGAATTGGATTGGGTTTGATGGGAATTGACTTTGATGGAAAGGCTACATGATAATGTTCACATTACAAAAATAAAGTTTGCTAAAGGTCTAGTTTAATGAAAATGTTTTAACTTGGAACATATGTGGAACTGATTTGCGCGGAGGTTAGTAGCATCCAAATTCACCTAACGAATTAGGATAGAATTTTCGTCGGCGTGATCCGCGGTGTGCCGTTATGACGGGCTAGGTGACGGAGATTGAGCCATGTTAGCTTATGTGTCATCCGTGTACTGACGCGTCTCCAAGGTGTCCTCGTATGTCCCTGTAAGTTAACGAGAGCTTCTCTAGCCCTTTTCTATAAGGTAACTTGTGCTCCTATAATGCTCTCAGAGCATCTCTAGCCACATTGCTATAACTTAACTCGCTATTCCACCTCCCTAAGCTCAACTCCTAAAAAATTGAGGAGTTAGACACCTGAACAAACTGCCGAAAATATTTTCTTTGCTATTTTGCACATCCTCTTATATACATAAACTACTTTTTTCCAACATCTTAATTCAAACATTGGTATTTTTAATGCCCACATTTGAACAAGATTTCATTTTCACAAATTTAACAACATTCGAGATTCAAAGCACATACGAATTCGACCAAATCGAACGATGTCAGCATCAAAGTGTGTAACTTTCTGAACATTCTTTCGAACAACATATTAATTCGGTCAAAGTGGCCCACTTCTTACTTCTCTTTGAGCATCATGTAACAATGGATCAAAATGAAGGGTTTCCCCCCCCCCCCCCCCCCCCCGCCCCCCCCCCCATTTATCTTATTTGTTTGCTTGTACAGCTTTGGATGTAGATATACTCTCCATTTTTCAATTGGCCAAAAAAACGGACAACTGTTGCAACAATCTCAAATTAAACTCCAATGGTGGAGAAGAGAACTTTGTGTTCCGTCGGAAGGAACCGGGACATTGCCTGCATAGTATTCCAAAATCCTCTTCCAAGAAAAAAACGATTGGTTGGAACTGAACCTTGATGTCCCGATGCTCATCCAAGCATAGCACAAAGTTTTGTCCTCCTCGGCTTGTAGTTCAATGACCTTTTACTCTTTTATGATATATGACTCGATCTTCTCCAATTGTGACTTATACATCGCCGATGGAGCCGCTACCACGGGAAGAGGGGTGGCGTGGGACTCGAAGGGGTATTCGGGGTCCACTCCCATGGCGGAAAACACCGAAGTTAAGAACGTGTGCTATCTCGGAAGGGGGTGCTAGTGGGAAAACGATAGGTGAGCGGGCATCGTTTCTATATCTTGCGCGGAAGTTTGGAGGTTTGGGAGTATTTTTTTTTTTTAGGGAGTTGGAAAAAGTTAAGAGAATGATTGGGGTGTGGATGGTGTAAACCATCTAAAAGTGCAGCTTTCTTTGGAGTTATATGTTTTTTGGTGAAGGGCTAGAGATGGTTCATTGATTCACGAACGCCGGTGGTTGCAATACATATGAACTTACGAAGGAGTAATCAGTTATGAACTTACCATGAACTTTCGAAGGAGTAATCAGTTACTATCTTGCAACGGCATAATACTTGCAGCAACAAATGGTCAGGGTGACTCTTCAACTTGCCTTCCCAGCCGTATTGTCAGTTTGTCACACCATTCCTGGTCTGCTCGAGACAAAGGCGATTTTGTTACTTACTCCGTAATCAAAATGGTCTAGCGCCACTTAGAAATGATAAAAGAACATGGCTCATGGCTACAAATTATATTACGCAGCATCACAAACAAGTGGGTCCCTGCGCCTGACCATGAAATTGGCAGATTTACATGAAACGTTCCAGTAAAAGTCATTTGCAGCTAAAGCGAAACGACGGAGAAAAACTGCAGACCAAGGGAAGAGCAAGAACATGGAAGCAAATGTGGCTGGCGCACAACTTACCCTAGATATGCAAGCAAAACATAAGAAAAAAAAACATAAGCCAACTTGTTGGATGAACCACTAGGTTTTCTTCTTCAAACGTCAGTGGATGATGCAACACACCTTGCTAGCAAATAAAGTCATCTGTGTTGTAAAATAATGACATGGAAGCACAAAACAGCCTTTACCATTAGAGTTGCTAACCGATCAACTAATTGTACTGTTAGCAGTAAACCCTTTGCGCAGATAGGTCTCAGTTTCATTGGCTGGTTCAGTTAGAAAAGCCACGGAATTTCGAGCAGCACAGACCACTCGTCCCAATTCAGTTTCAGTTGATCACCAAAGTTAGATTTGGTTCTAGGCCTACAGTTACAAGGAGGTTGTGTCTAAGTTGATATTACAACCGCTTTTTCCCTAGGAAGAATAAGATACAACTGCTTGGAAGGAAACAAATGTAACCATCTCTACTGGTGTGGACTCTCAGCAGTAACAGTAATCTCCATAGCAAACCAGCTGCAATGGATTCATGGAGAAAAGTTAACTACGGTGCAAACTTTTAATTTAATAAGGAGTGCCGCTCCAGGTTCTTGTAACAATCAGGTGCAAAATGCAAGTCGACAAATACAACAATCCACCACCATTCATCGTCTGCTAGAACAGAACACAGAAACAGTAACACACATAGATTCCTCGATGTTGAGCATTATGAAGACCGCTAGACAATATTCTCCCAGACAAGAAATCAAGACATAGGCATAGATACAGAGGCAAAATCAATTGTTCGGTTCAAGGATAGAAACATGAGTTAGGTAGCTGATTGCTAACTATAGTAAGTACTAACAATACCATACCACTAGATAAAAAGGCAAAATCACTTCTCAAGTTCAACAAAATAGAGACATCAGGCCATTTGGCACATATTTCAAACAAACACCAACATGACTTGGTTATTTCAGTATCAACAAGCACAGTAGTCCCATTGCTCAGAAAGGGTTTCCAGTAAGTGCATACACACTGCAGACCATATGAGGATACAGGCATGTAGGTCGGTTATAAAGCAGCAGCTCACTCAACACCATTCAGATGAAAAGGCGAAGCATTCACAACACAATCCTCTAGTGCTGGAAGGAAGGTATGTGGAACTAGAGTTTGTTTGAGGCGAATTTGCGCTGGGTAAAGGTTTCTGCGATGGAAACTGGCAACCAACTTGCCATTGACATCAATATGAAGTAGCCAGTGATTAAATCTGACCAGCACGAGGAAATCGCCATCCCAAGATGCGGCCACCACCGGATTATAGAGATGTTCAAACTTTTCAAATCTCGCCCTGATCTCTGCAACCGGCAATTCAACCCGGTGCTTGAAGGCCCAGACCTCGCCTTCGTAGTCCTGCATCACCCAGATATTAACGATTGTATTTGCATCATTGGAGCTGAACATGCCCAGCATGTCACCCATCTCAAACAGGTTTCCGTGCCCAGGAACAACCGGAGCACGCATCAGCCGGAACGACTCGGCGGTGGTGTCGAATACACATATCCTGTTGCTTGCGCCGCCCTCATCCTGCTGCTGCTGAAGGTGCCAATGGAGGTTACCATGGAACGGGACAGACATGGGGGCGTATGCCAGTTCCAGTTCCTCCATACCGTGGTGCCCTATGTGCCTCGCCGGCTGGCCGGAGCCGAGCGTGAAGACGTAGAAGCCATCCTGCATGTCCTCCGGCCAAACACCATAGATCATGAGATTGCCCGGGCGCAGCAGCAGTCGGTACTCGCCGGTAGGGCTGTGCCTGTACATCCCCAGGAGACGGAAGCGATCAAGCTGCGGGAGGGGAACATACTGACGAGTCACCGGGTTGAACACGGTGAACTCCCTGTCGAAGAGGGAGATGACGAGGAGGCCGTCGCAGCAGGCCTTCCGATTTTTGCCGACACAGTAGCCGTAGCGAAGTTGCGCAACGGGCTGGAGCTGGCGGTCGGTGGGGGCCCGGTGGTTGAAGGGGATGATGTCTGCGCAAGCGCCGGCCTCGACGAAGAAAAGGGGGAGCGTGGGCTGGCGGCCGTGGTGGGCGAGGAGGAAGCCGCGGGTGGAGGTGGCGCGGCGCCAGGCGCGGCAGACGGCGCGGCAGCGGTGGAGGCATTTGGGGGGCAGCCGGACGAGGATCTCCCAGATCGCGATCTCCTCTGGGAGGCCGCGGTGGAGAGGGGTCGCTCCTGCTGTTGCGGCCTCCTCCTCCATGGGCACGCCGGCCGGGAGCTCGCCCTGGTTCTCCATCTGTCCCGGGAGCAAGAGTAGTGATGGTGGTGGTGGTGCCGGATGGGAGGTAGGTCTGTTGGGGATACAGCCGAAATGGATATGGAAGCTCGTCGTTCGATCATGCCACAAGTGTGTGAGATGATTTACGCCTGAGCTTTTTTTTTTTTTTGAGAGAGAATTCCGAATTCAAGCCACTTCATTGATCAAATCAAATCATTACAAAGAGTATCACGGATGCAATCCGGACCCAATCACAAATTTTGTAAAAACAAAGTGTTCAGCTCTACGATCTAGAATGTGTGCTGAATTACTTTGTGTGCTACTCAGCTTCCGCGTGTCCCCTTGCTACAGTAGAGAGAGGCGGAAAAGGCGACTCGAAGGTTCGAGCTCTCGCCGGCGATTCCGTCGCTCCCTCCGCCTTCGGTCGCCGTTTTAGCACCGTGAGGTGGGGGGAGCTCCGGTAATCGTTCGTGCGTGTAGATAGGTTCTTTATCTGGTGTGAGTGCCTTCCGGCGGCATCGAAGATGGTGGCGATGGCGTCGGTGAGTTGGGTGTGGTCCTTCCCCTCCTTTCCTCGTTCCGGTCTTGTCGCCAGGGAGGTCGTGAAGGTGTTTCGTCGGGTGCCCTCTTCCTTCTTTGCTTCTCCGGCCGGCCGTGGTGGCGAGGGGAGAAGTTGGTGGGGGGTGGCGATCCGTTTTTGGTGCTGGGTTGTGGTGGTCTTCTTCGGCGGTTCTGCTCCGGCCGGCCATGGTGGCGAGGGGAGTGGTCGTCTGGAGGTGGTTGGGTGCTGCTGGTGGTTGGCCTGGGCGACGTCGAGTCGACTGGAAGATGGGTGGTTCCGGGGGGCTGGCGCTGTGGCCGTGTGCGTTCATCGTTCTCGGTTTCCGTCGCGCGGCGGTGGACGGCTCTGCGGTCGTCTACAAGGTGTGGAGGTGCTCTCTTCCCGGCGGCAGGTGGTATGGCGGCTCCGGCGTCGTCTAGGAGCTTGGGGCGCGGCGGTGGATCCGATTGTGATTCCTTCCGGTGGCTTGGGGTGCTTTTTGCACTTTTCTGGGTCCTTTTGTAATTTCTGGTTTCTTTTGGACCTGTTTGTAAAGTGTACTGAGCTTCCTTAATATATGCGTCGGATCCTTTCCTCAAAAAAAGAATGTGTGCTGAATCATTAAGCAAACTGACTGATATGACAAAAAGTCCTGGATCACCACCCAATACCAGTTCGATGCCAAAGAGAGGATTTGACGCGTTGAATCACCGACAGGCAATCTGAAGCTATAAGATGATACTGTCCAAACCTTCTTCCCGGCAAGGGTCAATGCACGCGGCGGCAGTTTTGGCGCTGTAACCTCAGAGGACCTTGTTGCAAGCAACCAGACATATACCGATGTGATTCTTGATCACGGCGCCTATCCCTGCCCGTGAAGAAGATGAAAACAACGCAGCATATGCCAACAAGGAACAGCCAGAAGCACTTGATCAATCTCTTTTGATCGACCAAGGAAATCAAAAATCCATTCTTTTGGCGTGACAAAACCTTTGCGAATTAAATGGACATGGTAGGTTTTGTTGAGTTCTTGCCATACCTCAACGAGCATATTGGCAAAACAAGAAGACATGCTCCGCTCGTTCCTCCCGGTGGCAGAAGACACAATCATCATGGCCAGTGATATTCCGCCGCCGTAGACGATGCGTCGTCGGGAGCAAAGCGCCATAGGGTTTTTTTTTAGAATAAAAGGGCCTCGCTCCAGTTCCATTTCATAGAAACGAAACAAGCGTCTTACAGTCATCCAAACTTACAAGCTTTCGGGGGATATAAACGCAGAGATGTTGCCCCAGAGAAAACAAAATACTGAAAATAAAAACGCCAGGCGAACAAGAGCTACTGTTCCCTGCCTAACGCAAATAGAATCCTGGACGTTTTACAACCCAAAATGCAACACTATCATCTAGACAAGAGCATGGTCAGGATTTCTCCAATCACTTGTCGATCACCCGCCACCCATTCTTGCTTTCGACCAGCACCATCGACGCTGCATCCAGGGTCTTGGCCAGGGCTTGAGTTGTGGCCTTTCACTCAGAATTGTCATACCCAGCCTCAATTCTTGCTTTTTTTGTCAGAGCTTCTTCGAGCGACATGGGTTCATTCAGCCTGCATCTCGCCAGGGCAATGGAGGAGGACTTCGAGGTAGTCTCTCCAAATCCACCACCACACTGTCCAGCAAAGTCCTGGCACTTCCCAAGAGCAAAATTTGCCACTGAGAAAGTGTATAGTGCAGCATTCGCCAGATCACCTGCATACCAGCCCAACGATCTCTGTTAAAACAAAGGTTGTTCCTGGTTTTCTATAGCACCCACATAACAGCTGCATGGATAACATCAAGGATGGTTGTTCCAACATAAAGCGCCATAGGGTGATCATCTTCCCCGGCGCCGCACCACCCTATAGCTTCTTCCAACATCAAGCCTCCTCCGATAGGTCAGACAACGTTCCACGCCCAGGAGAGCTACGGGTCTGCACAAAATCACGCGGGCGTGCCAAGTTATATGCCGATCGCGTTGTGTATAGGCCAAACTTAAAATAAAGTCTGATAAGCAACATGGACTACAAAAATAGCACTTGGTACATCCTCCTAGCGAACTAGTTTGCAGCCATGGATGGATGTTCTTAGCAAAGTAACCATGCAGGACAAAAAGGAGTGCTCTGCTGCTGTGATTCTCCAACCATTTGAAGAAGATGAGATGGCCATGTAACCATGTTCCAGCAATCTATTTGTTACACGTATCAACATGCAGGTCATAAGCTCATCTGGGTTTCCCAAAATTTCAGGTAGTTTCGTCAGATTTAGATATGAAACATAGATGGTGAACTACATGATTGATTTTTATAAACTACAAGTTCCTATCTCAAACTTGTTGAAATTCAAATGAGTGTCTTTTTCCCCACCCCCCGTGTCGCTCCCAGCGGCGACACCGGGGGCGCAACCCTAGCGCCGCCAGCGCGCCGGCTCCGCCGTCTCCCCTCCGCCGCTGCCGCCGGCCAGCGCCGCGGTGGCGGCGCCCCCCGCTTCCAAAGGTCGTGGGGTGGCTCTTCGCGCGACGGTGGCTGCATCTGCTGGGAAGAGGGCGGCCGCCTACATCGGCGGCTGGATGCTGGGGCGGCGGCCCCAGGCCGCGGTGGCGCGGAAGATTCCTTCCCACACCGTGCGGAGGCGGATCCGGCGCCCTGCCGGCCGGATCTGGTGGGGTGTTTTCTCCGGCGTGGTGGGTCGTGTGGAGGACGACCGCGCGGGGTTGCAGCGAGGATGGCGACGGTGTGGGTGGCCTGGCGCGGCGGGAGGGTTATGGGCGTCGGCGGCGGTGGCAGCAGGGTGCTGGAGGCCGGCAATCGTGCCGGCGGGGTTTGGTCTTCTCCGAACGTGTGTGGGTGCGCGTGGAGGTGATGCGGCGTTGGGCGGGTCGACGGCGCGTGGATGCCGGGGCGGCGGCCCCGGGCTTGGGAGCAGCGACGCCAACGACGCAGCATGAGGCGCTGCGTGATGTGGTGCAGGTCTACGGCCAGGATCCGTGGTGGTTCGTGGCCACGGGCGGCGCTCCTTCTTGCCCTGCCGGCATGGTGCTCGGTATGGCGTGGTGGCGTGCTGCGTCCGGTGGTCCTGTCCTCCTCGTTGTCTGGCTTGTTGGCGGTGGTGGTGGTTGGTGAGGCTTGCCGGCGCCGGTGCTGGTGGTGGTGCGACGGAGGGTGTGCTTGGAGCTGGGGGTGAAAACCCCGTCTCGGTTTGTACCGTGACCAGTGATGGTGGCGGCTGTGGCCGTCGTTTACCTCCCTGGAGCATTGCTGCTATGCTGCAGCCCCCTCTTGCACCGTTCCGATCGGTGGTCCAGCTCCGGGGGAAACTCTTGATCTTGTGATCGGACGATGACGGCGCCTTGGCGTCGTTTCCCTCTTGAGGGCTTCGTCTTTGGAGCTGGATTTCGGCAAGAGGGACCTGTGGTAGGGTTGTGGCGGCGGCAGCTGCGGCTGTCTTTTAGGCCGGGGCGGCGGCCCCGGAAGTTGGTACGACGTCCGTGGTCTGCGAGCAGCTCTCCCTGAGCAGTTTGGGTTGCGGGTGGCTGGTTCGTGCGGCGTCGTGGCTCGGTTGCGAGTGGTGCTATGTCGGGGCGGCGGTCCCGGAAGGGGGTGCTGGCGGCGAGGCTGTCGGGGCTGCTTGGGCAGCGGCAGCAGCGGTTGCCTTTTAGGCCGGGGCGGCGGCCCCGGATGTTGGTGTGGCGGCCGTGGTCTGCGAGCGGCTTTCCTGGTGCAGCTTGGGCTGTGGATGGCCGTGTCGTGCGGCGTCGTGGTTTCTCGTGGTTGTGGGGCTTCGCCCGTGGGTTGTGTCGTGTTGTTGTATGGTTTTCACCCGGTTTCTTCCATAATAAACTAGGCACCTTCTGCTTAATTAATATATGGGGCAAAGACAGTTTCAAAAAAAAAAAATTCAAATGAGTTGGACCACACGTTGATACAGATAAAAATATATAAAGTTAGTTCTGAAAAAGCAAAATAGCAGCAGCCAAATCCCAACCAAGTGGACTAGGAGTTGACTTTGACAAACTATGAGGTTTTTGAAATGTTCTGAGAAACAAATTGAGTAACCTCGGCTAAAATCGATACAATTGGTCAATTCACCGCAAGGCCACACACGCTCAACTAATAAATTTACATGACACGGTACAAAGAAAAACAATGCCAACTGTTTTCACCCACAGTACACCATCGCATATATATTTCTTTCCCCTATATAACTAGTTTCTTCAATGCCAACCGCGCATCAGCAACCCTAGTATCAACCTGCACAGCGTACCACGCCACAAGCTTAATTCAGCATACAGAACTGAGTAGATTGCGCATCTTGATGAAAAGACTTCACACAAAACGGCGACAATTACAGCTATAGACCTATCCATGCAAAGGACAGCACAATCGAGAAACATGTGCTGCCCGAGCCTCAATTCACAGCTGGTTCCATATCCATGCAGAGATGGACCAGGTTCTGCTGGTACTGCCCGAAGACCTCGCTGACCGCGAGCAGCTCCTCCTCGTCCACGTTCTTTGAAGGGAATCGGAGCTTCTGGCTCCCCTCTGGTGCTGATCCTGACGTCTCATCGGCGGCCTCAGACCCTGCAGTGATCTGTGAATAGATCTCATGGCAAGCAAGCAAGAACAACGCGCCAGTGTCTGGTCGCTGGTTCTTGCGGAGTGTTTCCAAAGCCTCAGGCAGTGCTCCAGCGGCAACATACAGGATTAGAGCTCTAGTAAAGAAGTAAGAAAACATATTGATACCAGACAGAGATAATAGGCAATCAGCTAATGTGTAGTGCAGGATCAGTTACCTCCACATATTATGTTCACCGCGGAGAACATAACCAGCCCACCTCTGCAGTACCCTGCATGAGTCAGACACAGGACAGAAGGGGAAGCACATTAAGAAAATGGAATAGGCAAACTGTACCGGTCTTAACTAACAGCTTCAAGCACGAGAACAAACTAACATTTTAGCTACCTAAGGAAGGGATTTCTGCCAATTTATCTTCTATTCAAACATTGGACATGAAAAGATGACCAAACCAAACTAAATTACTACCACCCTCCCACCTTCCTAGGCCCTACCATGGGCAGATGGCTATACTGGCCCAATGTCATGTGATTGTGTGTGTCGAGAAAGGTAAGAAAAATGAAGTACATTGGGAAAGTGAAAAAACAATAAACCAATTAATTTGAAGTTTTGAAGTACCTTGCATAATCAGATCCATGCAAATGTGTTGCAGCCAAAGTTGCAGCATCAATCCAGCACCCAGCATCTTGAAGCTGAGCCATATTAAGGTGAATCCTCATTATGCACAAATCAAACTTAGAAATTAAAACATCACAGTAATAAAAGGAACCCGCCAATTAAGTGCCATCACGGCTTGGAATACAATGAGGGTATTGATAAGAAAAGCCTTTGTAAACATTGTAAATTGCTATTTCCATAATCCCAACACTGTCTGGATAAACACCATTGTGATAGCACAACCAAAATATAAATTGAGAAATACATAGCAGCTGAGATGTTCAAACCTGAGAGCATGCTTCCTGATATTTTCCCACAGCACAGAGAAGATGTGTGCCAGATAGTGATTTGTCTGTTCTAACCATATTGGCTGCAACAACCTGCAAAAGATAATAATAACTTTATCATCAATAAAATTGTCAACTTAAGCAGAGGACAAACTGACACCAAATATGAAATCTGGCATCTTCTAGATTACTTTGAGTACACAGTACTCACAGTAACCTAACCTAACATAACAGCATAATAACTATTAGGAAATATAAGAGGTGTCCATGGACTCAGGTTTCTACAATACTAGTAAAGTACACTGTAGCACATAAACATCAATGATTAGTAATCAAGTTCACTTCATGTTGGACAATGCCATAAAACATTGCGATGTTTGTTCCACATTTAAGAAATAAAGCCTAGTGTTCGATTTGAGCTTTCATTCATATCTTTAAAAATATCATTTAAATTGATGTCTTTGCAGCAAGTATAGCCTACTCCCCCGAGTCCAAAAACAATACTCCCTCCGATCGGAAATGGTTGACACACATTGATCTAAATACGAACGTATCTCACACTAAAATATGTCTAGATACATCCGTATTTAGACAATCTGTGTCAATCATTTCCGATCGAGGGAGTACTGTTTCTTGTTTGTTTGATGTGACCTTCAATATAAATCTTTGATATTTGGACTATCATATATGTATAGTAGTTTATGGTGGAAACACTACAAAAGTACTTTTGATTACAAAATTTCAATCTACTAACTTCTCGTTACCAGCCTACCAGGAGAACATTTAAAATTCAAAAAATATACTGATCCTCAAAATAGAAAAGGTGAATCTGCCAGCATACAAAATCAACATTCCTCCTTTTGCTCAATAAAACATGCAAATAGTTGTGTTTACCATCAATCTTTCGCTTCACCCTTTAAGTTGGTAAACTGTTGCACTATGTGCCATGTCCTAAACAAGCTACATTCCTAGTGAAGTAAAGAACATAGTTATCTGGCTGTTCACCTTCACTGCAAGTTCATGCAAAGATTGTGACACTGCAGATGACAACACAACAGCTCTTAATGCATTAGGGTAAAAATTTGTTCCTTCAGGAGGCGTCGAAAGCAGCAAGGACACCGCAGCTTCCAAATTTCCAAGAGAGACAAGCCTGAGTTGATTGGGTAACACACATGGCACAAACAATTAGCCAGATATGTGTTTAATTTCATCACGTACAAGTTTAGAAATTTGGTTCTTACTCATGAATACGCTTTTGCAAAGCATCTTCACCATCAAGCTTGTCATGCCAAGGTATCCTTTCATTCGCATGGAACCACAGTTGATCTTGCTTAAATGCCATTGTACTTAATTGCCCATAATTCTGAACAAAAGATCACTAAATTCAAAATATATCTAGGAAGGCTGGAAATGACAGCACATCGTATTCAAATAGTACCTCGGTGTCTTTTCCCACATTTCCAGCTGTACATCTCTCTCTTGAAGCTATCCTATTTAATGTGGAGGTTTGTTCAGAATCAGTACGTACACTTGATTCTAAGCCCTTCTCAGTTGATTTACTTGTTGACTTATCCAGAAAATGGTGAAGGGCTTTAGGAAGCTGTAACCAGAAAAGTGATTCTTGGACATCACCAAACATCGCAGCAGCAAATGCAAACCTTGCATAAGTTCCCTTGTTTACTACAGCTGAATACAGTTTGGCCCTTCCGTCATCAAGGATGCAACCTTCTCAACAATAAAAGGAATTTTCTGAATCATTTATGCTAAATCATCTGCTAAAAAGGGGGAGATTATTTACCTACCCTCTTTTCTGTATGGCTCCAACACTTTAAGCAGCAATTCAGCCACTACAGAATCACCAATAGGAGGGAGTGTTGTCTCAATCATGTAAGTACGAAGATCTCCAAAGGTTGCCGGTGCTGAGCTATTACTGCCGAATTTATCACTATTATTGCATTCAAACCAAGAAGGCTTCACACCAAGTTGCAATATCATACGCAAAGCCTGAGACACAAAAATGATAAACAGTTGTGGTAATACTGCAATTCAATCTTTTAGAAGGTGGAATACCATGCGAAAAATGGCCATTCAGGGAGACTGGTTTTACAATCACTAGTTATATAGTGCTTGGTTGTATCTAAATGGAATGTAAGTAAATCTTCAAGCAGCATTTTAATGGAATATACATGGGAAGTGCCTCCAGAGGTGCTTCGCAAGATAAACTAGCATTGGTGCTTAATTTGAAAGACGGGTGCTTGATTAGGCACCAATGCTAAGGAGGTGCTTACGCAATTAGTTGGTACCAATTAAATACAGAATAAATCATCTAAGCACCTACAAAGATGAGCTTGCACTGGAGTAGATCAAATTCATATAGGTGCTTAGTGATGTGGCAATATTCTCTTTAAGGACTCATAGATAAGCACACCACATTGTACGTTGCCTACGCACATAAAGACAAATGCAAATTCTTAGAAAGTTAATTATAGACGTATATGGTAAAAGAAACAGGGAGTTGAGTTCATACATGATCATGTCGAAAGATAAATACAATATTACATCCACCTTACCAAAGCATGCGATGTCGGGAATAATATTGGTAGGCATAATGGCATTGGCCTAAACCTCTCTTTTGTAGTCAGTGGCTTAGAACCAGAGTTGATTTTCGTCTCACTGGTGGATGAAGAACATAAGTTACGGAACAATTTACATCTATTGTATCTAAATAGGTAACTACAGTCATCAACCAAATAAAACAAGCATCATGTAACAAATAAGGTCTTGAGCATCACAGAGGGAGTTCCACAGTATTTTTGAGTTACAGAAAACTAAATTAGAGAACAAGCATTGCCATAACTAGCTATCAGTTTCTGTTCATTTCTATCAGACACCAAATACATATTTACTGATTAAAAAAGACGGCGAGGGAAAAGGATAGACCAGTGGATAAATATAATAGACAAGAGAAACAAATTTGCTACACTTTCATGCTGACGGTGCCTTGAATAATGGACTGGTATGGGAGGCAACTCTGAAATTGAATGGTGCTAGTGCACCCAAGTAGTGTCATGTGCTAAACTTGGTAAAGGTCCGAGACTGGCGATAGGGCACTCTACCTCATCTAGCCACAGGCAGGGCCTAAACCCTGGCATGATTAGAAAGAAAGGCTCAGAGGCTTTAGTTGGTGTCTTTTGAATAATTCATTGTTTAATTAATAATAAGTGCATTGTGTTCCTTTTACAGGGAAGGCTCGACTTGACCACTAAGAATAGCATTGTTCTAAAATTCGGCCGAATCACCGATTAACTGGCCGAGTAATCGCTATTCAGTGGGTTACTGAATAGCCGATAAATGCCGATTACCCGATTAATCGGCCGATTAATTGGCGAATAGGCCGATTATTCGCTATTCAGTGGCCGAGCGAGCCGTTACCAGTTAACGAATTCCTGAACAATGAAGAATAGAGTCACCACTTTCCCACCAGCCCCTGTTTTATCTTCCTATTCAAAATAATATATTTCCTGCCTAATCATATATCTTTCCTAATATATGCCTCCATGGATTCTCTGGCCATAATTAGTAGTCTTTAAGGGCTAATCCAAATTCAGATCAAATTACCAACAAACTGCAATTTAGCTACTCCTTCTGTTTCACTATATTTTTAACTCGCCTTGGGAACTCCGTTTCAATATATCTACCTAGTCAGAGAATCAGAAATGTAGTTACTGCAATGTACTCACTTTGTATCCTTGTTTAACTGCTTATGGAATGGCCAATTAGTTGCGGTATCTTATTTAGGGCCATCTTGTATTAAATTCTTCTTAGCTTAAGTGCTTCATTGATCTGTTTGCTTAGTAGGCTCAGGAGTATTATTCTTGCCTTTTCCAGTTCAATGTCTGGTTTCAAATTAGGTTGGGTTCAGTTTAGCTCAGTGAGCTTGTTCTTAGGTTTGTTTACAAATTCTTCTTTTAATCCACCTTTATGTTGGCAATTTCTCATGTTTGTTGAGTGTATAAGTGGATTGTGTGGCCCTTTTCAATAATCGGTCTTTGGAATAGTGGTTAGCGCATGAAGCTTGACATGGTATCAGAGCCAAGGTCTCGAGTTCGAGTCCTGTGTGGCGCAATTTTCCTAAAAATTGCTGATGCCCCTCCGTCCACGTACAAGGCCCCTTTCTCTTCATGCGCCTACCTCTGAGTTTACACATGTTGGCCTCTCTTCCCATCACATGTGAGGAGGGTGTTGAGTGTACAAGTGGATTGTGTGCTCTTTCCAACAGATCGGTCTTTGGAATAGTGGTTAGCGCATGAAGCTTGACAATGTTTAACTGCTATGTGCTAACTGAGAGGATTACAGAATGAGATAATTATAGTGTTATATAATAGCAAGTTAGTGCATTAGATACCATGTTCATAAGTTACTAATGAAATTTATGAACATGCTACAGGAAGTGTTTGATAAATTAACGAGGTATCTTGACAGTCCATGTAGAGGATCAATAAAAAACTATCGATGGGCATAACATTGGTTGCACTCTATTTACTAATCATAATTGGTTCATGTCTAGAGATCGGTGAAATTGTAACACAGCAACAAATCTAAACCTCATAAACAGTCATAAAATGTTCGTTTAGAGAAATCTCATAAATTGATAAATAAGTAAGTAGAACTGTACAATACACAGATAAAAAAGGTAAGCGTGCATAGTTAAAATGACATACATGTTAACCTCAATCAGTCGGAAGCTACTATCAGCTCCAGCAATGCATATACAAGTGGTTCATCCTTCCTTGTTCGGGTTGATAACCAATCAAGCTCCAAGACGAGTGTGCCAGGAGATTGAGGATGAAGAATGGCATTTGCCAAGGGATCTGCACTATCCTAAAACACAGTTCCTGAACTCAGTGGTACACTACTATTTTGAACTTGTTCCATCATGAGACAGTATGAGACAGTTTGCAAAAATGCTACGAAATAAGATGATCAGTTGTATATTGGAGACAAACAATAGTACATCTGTACATGCATGATTTATAATGAGGATGAAAGAAGGCCGCAAGCAACCTATTAAGTTCACTAGGATAGTCTACACAATAAAACAACATTATCCCTACACCAGTGAAAGAAGAGCTTGTTACGAATATTCTTAACATCAAAAAATTGCACAAAAATAAAGGCGTTTCATAAAACCATTTAAAAACCATGCATTTGCACACTGCACTCCAATAACAAGTATCATATGCTGCAGGTAACGAGTCTTGAAGTAGACAATGATATGTTAGGTAGTTAGCAAATGATTGTTTGTACTTACCAGGTCAAATATAGAGAATGTATTATCGTAGAAGAGCACAGCAATGCGTCCTCTACTTCGATCACCGTGAACAACAGGAAAAACTTTATCCTCCTAATGCCTTCCCTGTGAGTGCTAAAAGAAGAAGAAAGGCCTGATGTGACATCCCACCATCGAATGTTGCCTGATCTATCCCCCATAACCTAACATTTTTGTTGAAAACAGCAGTTTTAGGTCATGATCTCCCAGGATAGTTTGCCTTGCAGATAAGAAACTACTAAAAAATGGTACTTATAAACTAAATATAATTCCAGAATGTACATACAACATGGGGAAGACGATAAGCCATAGCCGTAACCAGGCCATCTGAAGAGGCAAATGATGATGAGGGCCATTTTGGCCTGAAAAAAATGAAACCATACTTAATACGGATCGTACATATGATGGCCAATTGGCCATGCAAAATGGTGATAATAATGGTTAAACATAAAATAAACTGCAGCTCCCTATAAGAATAAAACAAATGAACAAATAAATGTGCCAACAATAAGAGGAAAGACAAAGTTTAACTTTGATCTCATTCTAGGCCTGTTAAAATTCATAAGATCTCAAATCTGAGAATTAAACCTGATGCAACAATCATTAGCTCCAATTATTGACAAATTACTCGAATATCATGGCCGGTCAAAATATCTACTTATTCGTAACTCTGCAATCACCAAGTATCTGCCACCTTATTCTGGTCGGGGTAACTCAAGGTCATGGCATACTTATTACTTAGAGATAAAAACTAGAGGTGGGAACTGTGGTATTACTGCTATATATCATTTATAACCAATACACTACAAAAGAGTTTGTTGTCCTTTGCCCCCGATACACAAAAAAGTAGGAAGCACGATGGATCAGACAATTGCCAGGAGAAAAAAGTCGGGTTAAATAGTAGTGGTCACAGAAAGAATTCAGGGGTAACATATTAGTTTCACTGGGTATTGTGATGCTCTAGCTAAATTGAGTAGAGGACTAGAGCAAAAATACGAGATATAGAATTTTGCAATATATATACTCTGCTGATCTGATCAAAGGTGGTTGTGAGTCTCTTTCATGCTGAATGATATAAGCCAGAATTCAAGTACCTGAAATCTCGTATTCTCCGTCCATGCACTTCAAACACACCAAGGGCACCATTGACTAACGCAAAAGCAAAACTTTCAGCTGTTTCATCAGAACTCTCTGTGGCAGTAACCTCTGCAGACAAGAATAAATCCTATCATTGTATCATCTTACAATTGATATGGCAAAATGTATAAGCAGAGAAGAGTACAAAACTTATACTAATAGTGTTTGAATCAAGTACGCAACCTATAGGATTTCTGAGAATATGACTTTGCTATTGAGTTAAAAGTGCACCTCCTGGCCGTTCCTTGGAGGTAGACGATTGCTTAGATGCTGCATTCTGACTCGGTCGAGGTGCAGATGGCAGTGTCCATTCTAACACCGTAAAAGGAAGAGCCAAGGATCTAAGCTACAAATAGTGAAGACAAATTACAAATATCATGCTTCCAGAACTTCTATGACATGAAACATCTAACTCATACATGGTACTATGATAAAGCAAAGGCGCAGAGTCAATTTAGGAATGTTAACAATCATTGCAATGTTCTTTAAGAATATTTATCTGAATAACCTCAGGATTCAAATTTTGATCTTCAAGTGCAAATTTAGCACAGATTTGTTGCTACTTACAAAGCAAGTGTGGTAATTCTATGCTTGGTTTCAGCACCCGTTACTCGAAATAGTAATTTCCTCAGCATTTAGAAGATTTTGATTGATTTAGCATTATGGATAACACTTTTAAATAATTTTCCTGATATGTTGTTCAAAATTTTGCGCCAGTCCTCCCATGATTTCGTCAAACTTGTTTGGTAATTGATCTTTATTCTTATTCTGAAATATGCAAAGTAAACAACAATCCCCAATACAAGAGCAGGCTCCCTTAAGAGCTACCAACATGAATTTTGGCTTATCAAAATTACCCAATGCCCCCGCACCAACGGATCCCTTCATGTAATATAGTAAATATACATACCCAGAAGCATGATAGCTCGGCTGTAGAACAGCCTATCATAGATGCTATTCCAATCTGATAAACATGATCCTGTCTGGCAGAGTTTGTATGTAAAATATATAGGTAGTTTACCATGCACAGAGCAACACCGAGTTACTTAAAAGGTGTGCCTAAATTCATTTGTGCAATAAAAAGGTTCACGCAAGGGTTAATGGTGAACTAAGTTGACTTTACGTACTACTCCATCCGTTCCGTTGAATAGGGCGTGAAAACTTTCTGCAAAATTCGTCAAAAAGTAAGGCGCGCTGCGCTGCAAACGCTAACTTTCCGATACTGCCCATCCGTCTCGCTTAAATTAAGGAGGTGCTGCAGGTCGCGATTGGTTGCGTGGGTGGACTGCTACCCTTGAAACGAGGGGATGCATGCAACGAATTGGAGAGAGACGAATTAACCGTAGGTAGCTTTTTAATAGGGGCAAAAGGGGAAATAAATAAACTGCATGGCTTTTCTTAATCCTCGCGCTGGAAGTTTCACGCCGTATTCAACGGAACGGAGGGAGTGTATTTGATGAGAACAAACAATTGATTTACAGTTTGCATAAATAAGGGCTGAGAAATAAGTACCATCATGGGTTCTTCGTCATAGCCCACACTTCAACAGGAGCATCACGAAAAAGAATTAGAAGGTACCTGAGAAAGAATGTCATGTTTGAGAAATCAAATATTGAGGTCAGAAATCATGGCACATATTGTGACAATGAACCGTATCAAGATTATGTGTACTGAATTGTAAAAGAATAAGTAGTAATGGATGCATAATAGAGGTTGTCATAGGTCAAAAACACGAAACCAACCTTCCAGATGAAGAAGCCCTCAATGCTCTTATAGGTGCACGTTCAGGCTTTTGGAGTACACGGAATGGGCGATTTAGCCCACTTCTCAGGCATGTAATAACAAGCTTATTATTGTATCCCCCACTTTTATCACTAACCTGTACCAGTCAAACCAGTGAGGAAATTAACTATCATTACCATTGGTAAGAACCTAACTGACCAAGTAGATAAGCACTTAATTACCATTCACGAATACTCAATATACTATATATATAGATCAGAAGAACATGAAGCACCTGATTATATGAGAAGGAAACAATTCGAGAGTTTCCAAGCCATCTTAATCCTTTGACTGTGCTGCTATGAACAGCAAAGCTGACAGAAACTGCATTAGCTAATACGTCGACAACTTCTATAGTCCCACTCTGAGTTCCTAGAGCAACAAGTGGTACTGCTGGAGCAGGATTGTTTCCACCACCTTCAGATAGAAATAGTGTCT
Source organism: Poa pratensis (assembly GCA_947311845.1). Classification (NCBI taxonomy): domain Eukaryota; kingdom Viridiplantae; phylum Streptophyta; class Magnoliopsida; order Poales; family Poaceae; genus Poa; species Poa pratensis. Next base: position 17,962,035 of record CAMZMU010000034.1, on the reverse strand, counting down.
GATGTTTATATAAGTGTGAAAAATTAAAACCTGAATATAATCTTACAAAAAATAGCTAGCAGTATAATGACCATCGGGAACATACGTGCTACGGTGGCAAGTAAAGAAGGGGATGGCACAGCTAGAGTAGTCACAGTAGATGACAAAAGATGAAGCTGGCCCATCAAATTAATCTGCATAGAATAATAAACATGAGAAAACAGGAAAGGGAAGAAAAGTGAACCAGCGTTAAGGGATATGGACTAAAATTTAGATGACTGAACAGGTACAACCTAATCCTGGAGATTTAGAAGGTTCAAATTATGCATAGCAGCTCAATGAATTCACATTATACACAATGCCACAATGGTCAATAAACAGAGAGTTTTACACCACAACCTTTATTGTAAAATCAAGTCCATTGGAGCATGATTTGGAGATTCCAGCATCACTATGGTTCGATGTACCTGGTTCCTTCCCGACATTAGTGACAGAAACAGAATCATCAGTTGATTCAACAGTTGGGCCAGCTAAAAGATTATGACTGTATCGACTAATACTGATTCGCACCTAGATTAGTTTTCTTGGAAACTGTTGGCTTGTCAAAAGTCAAATGCCATGACCAGATCTTGCCATCTTCAGATATTGACGTTAGATATGACATGGCCCCTTGATATATGTTCCCGTTCAAATTTGTATCAAAGATGACAGAGTGTGAAGGTTGCATTTGTGCCAAATCCTGACATTGTTTGTCAATGTTGCGGAAAACAGACTCTGACTGCCAGACTGTAGTAGCAAGAACGGCTGGGGAGGACTAATGGTACCAATTGAAGGCATGAGCTCTTCCACTGCATGCAACAAATGCATTTGTTCACCCCTACAATGAATAAGGAAAGAAGGACAAACTTAATACAATACAATACAGCACTGCTTCTTGGCCATTTATGTACAAACATACTGAAACTATACATATATTGATGTATAAAATTGTTAGGCATATATGCAACCCTTTCAAGGAGGCTAAATTGCAACTTGGTAGTTTACATAATATCTTATTGCTACATTTCTCTCTTTCTTGGATAACTAAGCTACTGGTTGCAGTTTTCTACAGCTGTACTCAAACATGCACAAAAATGCCCGTTATCTACATTTGTCTTGAGAACTAAGTTTTCAGAGTCTGGGCATTCAGTCACGTTCTCAGTTATTATTATGATAGTAAAATATCAGCAAAAGATGTGCAAACTCACTCCTTGCGCTTCCAGATGCTCAGCTTGCCATCCGCGTGCGTGCAATAGAGCAGGTCGAGGTCTGGATCAGCCATAACATCCGAGAACTTCCCGAATCCCCTGGGCAATGAAGCAATAGAGAGCGCAGTGCTGTAGTTAAGATCAAAGACGACGAGCTCCCGCGGGTACGTGGCATACAGGATGTGTCTCCACTGCGGGGAGAAGCAGAACTTGGCTGAGAAGAGTGGGAATGCGGCGAGCGCCGGCGCCGGCGCGGGCGCTGCCATCTCCTTCTCCAGCCTCTGCAGCTCCGCCACGTCCCCCGCGCCACAGACAATCCGATGCTCCTTCAACGAGATGTCGGAGTCGTGCCGCGGGACTGCGGAGAGGAGGAAGCCCCGGAGGCCGAGCGCGCAGAGGTGGCGGTCGTCGAAGGGGTCCCGGCGGATGCAGGAGAGGTACTCGGGCGAGGCGTCGAACATCCACATCACGCGCGGGTTGTTGCTGGTCTCCCAGATGCAGAGCAGGGAGGGCCCGTGGATGGAGGCGAGGAGCCAGCCGGAGGCGTGGTGGATCCAGCAGAGGTCCTGGACGCCGCCGCTGGTGCCGGGCGCCACGCTGCGGGACTCGTCGAGGGTGAGCAGCTCAGCACGACGCGCGCGCGGGCGTCCCAGACGGCGATGCGGCCGTGGCGGTCGCCGGCGGCGAGGCGGAGCGGGCGGTGGTCGTCGCGTCGTCCGCGGCGGCGAGGGAGGGCGGCGCGCTGCTGGCCGGGGGCGCCCAGCGGACGGCGGTGACGAAGGAGGCGAGCGAGGCGGCGGAGGAGGAGGGCATGGGGAGCACGCAGAGGAGCTGCATGGAGCGCGGGTCGGAGACGACGACGCTGCTCCCCGCGCCGTGCGCGAGGAGGCCCGAGGTGCTGAGGTCGATGCAGCCGCCGTTGCTGCGGCTCGCGGGGCCCGGGAGCATCGTCGACGTGGTGTTGCCGCCGCCGCCGGCGGCATTGCCGCGCGATCGCGCCGACGGGGAGGCGGGCGGCGCGGCCATCATCGCGCGGGCTTGGTCGGGGGAGATTCTCTCTCCTCTCAGATCTCGACGTGAAGCACAATTTGAGATTGAGATTTGAGAATTGAGGAGGCTCGATCCGTGACCGCGCGCGTGGGAGCAGACCGGAAAGGAAGACTGGTGGGGAGGGTGGAGGAGATCTGGTCCGTCGCAATTGATCGAGCCACCGCCCGTGCTTTGAGATTTGCGCAGGATACACCGTGGGCCATGTAGCTTCGTTTTCCTCGCGTACTTGCGACTCAAGAACGACGCAGAACGAGTTCGTCAAGCTGTGGCTTTTTGCGAAATTAATCTCAAATCTGGTCTCTCTCCAAAATTATTTTCAAATCTGACCCCTGAGCTCAGCTCCAACGAGGATGGTCAAGGTCTCCATCCTCGTTGGCGCCGACCCCCTATTTTAAAAATTCTAAATCGTTAGGAAAATTATGTGACTTTCTGGATGGCGCCGAACTGAACAAGTTCGGCTCCATTCTCATTGGCGCCGACCTCAAGAGGGCAGATTTGAAACTAGTTTTGAGAAGAGGCCATATATGTGTTTAGTTGCTCAAAAGGGCCAGATTTGTCAAAAAATACGCAAACTGTCTGGGACTATTCTCCGAAGAAATCAACAAACATCAAGTAATGAGACATTTTACTTCAAATTTCAGACTAGATTCGAATTCAAGTTCTGGCCAAAAAAGTCACTGTACTTCGATGAAATAGCTCGAACTGAATCTTTTTTTTTAAAGTAAAACCTTGACCTGGAAGCCGAGGGTTGCATCTTCAGAATAAAGACAGTCGGCGCAAAATGCCCAACACCTCTAGCCTAGGCGTCATGTTATTCAGGGACGGAGCCAGGATTAGTAGAAGAGGGCCAAATGAATACTAAACTATTTAGAGGGGGCCATGTAGTCAATTTCTTACAAATTTGGGGGTCAAATCACATATTACAGTTTTCACAAATAATTCCGCCTCCCCCCCCCCCCCCCCCCCCCCCCCCGGCTCCGCACCCCCTAGGCTCACATTCATATGTGCGGTACGGACATGAACAACGTCCTTTAGTCATGCCCGCAAAACAGACTATGAATTAATGTCATCTAAGACTCTACACCCACCCGACAATACTGGTCATCCAATCATAACCGTTTTCACATTGCCGCCGCCTTTGTCTGACGTAATGAAAATCATAAGCGTCGACATGTCTCATGGTGTCAACGAAAGCAGAGTTTCGTGACATGCCAGCTTGAAACCCGACGGTTTTAAAGTTGTAGATGCTCAATCCCATCCAAATCATAGGTTCATAAGCACATACGTCAATCCTTGAAAAAACGCCGACGGTGTATCCGAAACTCGTCGACGGCTAAGTCCAGGACGACCGGCACAGTTAGATCGGCGGGTTGGGTGGGAGAAGACCACTAGGGCCACCGTCGAACCACTTTTTATTTGCTCCATGCATGTAAATTTTTGCCGTCCCACATCGGACGAACGGGTCGCTGGCACCCCCGGATCGACCTGGCCGTGTAGTCAAACCCTAACTCCGCAGCCACGCCCGACAACCAAAGGTCCCCAGCCGCGCCGCCACCAAGAAGAGGACGAATCAACCGCATGGTCCACGGCGTCACTGTCGCACTGGGCCGCAATCGGGATCTGACTTCATGGGCACCACGCCGCTGAAACACCAATTCAGGGGGAGAACATATCCCCGCCGCCATCCACGAGGCGGGCTTTTCCCTGATGCATATGTCGGCGCGGCGAGAGCGAAGGTGAGATATGTGGGCCGACGGTGGATCGAGGTTGATTTCCCCTGTTCGCATGAGAGTGACAATGGGGACGGTTCTGCTCTACTAGCCCAATGTTCCTTGGTTAGGAGGAAGGATATGATCGATGGCTTACGAGAGGCGTCATGGCATGTGAGATTGGCGTGGCCATCATAGGAGCTACAGCCGGCCATGGCTCCGGAGACATGGTTCCCGGAGGCCGACGTGAAGCGGCATTCATGGCTACTAGTGTCGAGATACATCTGTTTTTGGACAAATGTGTGTCAAATAATTTTGAACGGAGGGAGTAGCTAGCTTCGTTGCATTCTCCCGCTCCTTCCTCAATACAGGCATGCATTGTTAACTAAGATGGGTACTAATTACGTTGCATTGTATTTGCATCCATTCTCTCTTTCTACTCTAAAAGGAATCACAAAAAAAGGAATGCAAGTATCACAATGGATATGAAGCTAGATTAATTTGGTCACTACAAGATCAATTCCTGCACGTGCGACCAACCTCTTCTACAGAACATGCAGTCGAAGGGATCAGCCACCGATAAATCATGGACGCGCCGCTCATAGTCAAAATCCATACTCAAATGATCACAAACACTTCTGAATTTGAGCCGAGCACCTGGGGAAGCTCTATCTTCCACTTGTAGCATTCTTCGCTCATCAGCCATCCATTTATCCTTACTGTTCTCATCACCCCACCATTTATTAGTGCAGTTCTTATGGACTCTGAGTTCGATTTCCTCTACCACTTTCGCATTTGCTATGAAGAACTTGGTGTATCTGACTTCTCGCTCACCGCCTTTGTAATTCTTCAACACTATTTTCTTGAGGCGGGTCTGGAGGCATTCGATTGGGTCTGATGGCAGTGTTTCATAGCAAGACTCATTGTCACGCTGATCAAAGTATGTGCTCAACTGGGAAAAAAAAGAGAGATCATGTATATTTTAATTAAAGCCACTGCTAAGTAGACTAGGTTAATAATATAAACTACATCTTGAAACACGTTAAGTCAAACTTTTATATTTGACCAATAACAAATAAAACCGTTATTTTGAATTTGTAATTGGTCGATGTTTTGGACATTGGCAAGGTACTCTGAATGTAACTTTGACAACTAGTTTAATGTAGTATATTCATAACAATGAATAAGATTATAATAATTTTCTAGGAAAATCTATATTTCTGATAAAAAAATTCAAACAATATTGGCAATCAACGTTTTCAAAGTTTGACTAACAACTAAGCTAGCATCCATGTTTGTGATACCAGGAATGTGTTGTGTTGATCAAGATAGGGGATGCTCCTCGTTCCGTCCAAGCTATCATTTTTGTAAATAGGAGGAGTATTAGAATTTTCATAAAACACTTTAAGACCCCTTTTAGATTACATGAATGGGAATGACATGAATTCGTCCTTGTTTACTTCAAAGTAGTTTCATATGAATTCTGGAAGATTTCATTCGTTAGAAAAATTTCCTATACGAATACTTTGGTTTGTCGGATTGGAATCATGCTAATTTTTTCTCTGGTCTACTTTGCATGCGATTCCAAAGGTAGATATTCAGCGAGTTTACCTTAGAATTTTGGAGGATTCCAGTCCTTAGTAATTTTCCTATAAAAATTGTTTGGTTTGTAAGATTGGAACCGTACCATTTTTCCTATGATCTACTTTACATGTGATTCTAAGGAATTTATTTTAAGTGTACTTGACATTTAAGGGCAACGCAAATTAAGATTGGTACTCACACTGGCATAGAGCTTTTCCAAACAAGGGAAGAATCTAAGGAGGTCAAGAACCACAGAGAACAACGGGCTCCAAGTGAGAGCAAAAACCTTCACGTTGCATATCCAGCTTGCCAGGCTATCCGGTATCTTCTCCTGAAAATAAAAGCCCATGAAAATCAAGAACCAGTGATGTGCAGGTAGCCCAGGTCAAGTCAAAGCGCAAAGAGAAGTATACCATCAAATTTACCACTGGCTACTTACTTGGAAACGTAACATTATGTTATCAAGCTACAAGATGACCGGCGATAGAGCGCCCAGCACCTTCAGCCTAGGCGCCCCGGTTACCTGGACATTCTTGCTGTTCAACCAAGGACAGAGCAACAACAACCTTTCGAGGCGGGGTGACTCCTCGATGATCACCAGTGGTTCCTTTAGACGGGAGGGATCATCGGCGTAGCAGGGATGGAAGCCGACGCTCCGGAGTGTCGGCGAGCTGACACGGAGGGCAGCGCCGACGGGTGTGTAGACGTCCCGTGCCAGCACGCTCTCCAAGGCGAAACAGCGGGAAACCACGCCTTGGAAGTCTTCGGCCGAGATGGAGACGCCTTCCAACGTGAGCCGCTTCAGGAGGGGGAAGGTTGTCACGGACGGCGTGATGATCTCCGGACGGAAGTGGCAGCCGCCGAATTTAGCGGCGAGGAGAGTTGGCGCGAAGCGGAGAGCGGAAGGCGGCAGCGGGTGGTGGAAGTGGCCGTCCCCGGCGTAGTTGTCGCGGCTGTAGCTGATGTCGAGCTCCTGGAGGTTGGCGAGGGAGCTGGAGGCGAACCAGGTGTCAGCCTCGGTTCGGTAGTTGGAACTGATTAAGGGAAGCGGAAGCGGCGGCCAGGGCCGAGGTGGTCAGCGAGGATCCGGGAGACGAAAGAGACTTGGCTGGGGATGTCGGTTATGCAGCCGGCGTCGAGGTTGAGGGGGGAGAAGCGCCAGACGTGACACCACCGGCGGGAGAGGGCCTGTGTGCGGGCCAGGGCTGGGCCGGCGAAATCCGGGGCCCTGTGCGAAACTTTAAAACGGGCCCTATCTCACACGAAAATTTATACTAAGACCGGCTAAAACAAAATGATATCCCAAAGGGATAACTAAAAAACTAACTAACTAACAAGTATTTAGTATAGAATAGACAAGCCAATCCCTATCACTATGCACCCCATTTGATAGAGATCTAGTATAGAATAATGCAGTAAACCTTTTACGGTATATATCCTTAGGACCTTTTTAAGTTTTAATTAAATTATGTTCTTTTCTTTTCTCTTGCATTTCTAACCGAAGCTAACCAGAAATGAAGACTCGCTAGCGGCAGTGTACATATTTTCGCGATCAGCGAACCAAAAGAGGAACTGTCGCCGGCGCTCTAGAGTTTGGATGCGATCGATTTATCGCTGGTCTTCTGTCTTCTGTTCGAGCGAGGCGGCGAGCGGCCGAGCGATCTAGCGAAGCAATCACGACGCAGGGCCCTGTCGCGACGCTGTCATGAGGCAGGCGACACGACATGAGAATCGCTAGAATTTTGCGATCGATCGAGCTGATCCATACTCGCCCAAGATGTGGCCCAACGCGCTGGATCCAGCCATCTAGCCTAGTTCCCTTCAGGTTTGCTAAGTGTATACTTTTTTTGGAGCCAACATGTCAAAAATAAATTTGGAGCTGACATGCATGTGTCGTTGTAACTATTGCAAAATGACTCTTGTATATTTTTTTGGAGCTGACATAGCATGGCAGCATGTGTCGTTGTAACTATTGCAAAATGACTCTTCTATATATATTTTCTTTTGACACATGCGGTCATGGTGATGTCCGGCATGCAAGTCCCTCCTGTCAGCAGCCGTAGAAAGATCTAAAACTAAAAAAATTAAATGATAGAGTGGGGATTCGAACACAAAACCTGCTGCTGCTTCCTGCAAGCATTAACCAATAGACAAGTCAAGCTTCCTTATAATCCTAGCTAATTTCACACTTAAGTACATATCCCTATAGAAATTTTGGGGCCCCCAAATTTCGTGGGCCCTGTGCCGGCGGCACATATGGCACCACTGTGGGCCCGGGCCTGGTGCGGGCTCCTTCCTTGGTGGGGAGGAAGGAGATGATTGTGCCCAGGATGTCGTCGGGGAGGCGGACGGTGAGATCGGTCTCGCCGTCGGAGTTGGATCTCCGTGCCTCCTTGTCGCCGGCAGCAATTCCATCGGAGCCGCGCTTCCTGGCCACTAGAGCTGCGTTCATGGCTGCTAGCTTTGTTGCGCCGCTGGGCGGCCGAGGGCTCACGTACGTTGTCCAATTTGTTGGTTTTAAGAATACCCCTTCATCCCGGACTCCAGATGAATCCAATCTGAATACCTGATGCAGGAAAACAGGTTGGATTTACTTCCAAGGCAATTTTACAACGGAACTGGGAGTCTAGCTGTCTAGGAAAGCTAAGATCTTTGTCTGAGCTAACCATAACTCTGAATTTATGGATTAAGCAGCCCTCTCATTGGGAAGCTAAGCGATCTACTCCATCATAAACATGCAAGCAAAGACATAACTTGGCTGCAAAAAACGCATAGTGGTGACCTCCATAACACTTGGTCCCGGCCATTCTCCAAGCACAAAAGAGCAGTACATGTGTCTCTTAATATACTGTGCTAAACAAATTCACCTTGCTTACAATATGTCTTGCTTAAACACTCCGAACACTGACATTGCGAAGTACATGACGACTAATTTCTGATAACACCAACGCCCAAGTATTATATCACTGAGACAGCTGTAGCATACTCTCAGCACAGTTTTACCAGCTTCTGTCTCTTCCTGAAAGGCAACATCTTCCTGAAAATGCAACAGATGAATATCCATGCCCCAAACAAGAGTCCCCAAGAGCCAAAGCTAGTTCATACCTGCAGATATTTTCGATCAGAACTAGGAAGTAAGCCATGATGTGATGCAAAAAAATCTTCGCTTCTGCGCTTTCAAAATGAGGCCTTGTATGCAATTTGATCAAGAAAGGCGGGTTCAGACTTATACTACCTCATATGGCATCTTATGACAGTTTGGGAGGAAACACAAATTAAAGCCACAAATACAACTGAAAAACACGGTACATCTTAGGCGTAAAAGGCACATAAGCAATACCAGTTTTAAAGCAATGCAGAGTAAAATCAGCAGGAAAATCACATTTGAGTGATAAATAAAAAGCCTCAAGGCCTCTCAAGCATTAACTAACTGTTGTGCAGGTTAAGCCAAAGATATTTCCCCTCTTTTATTTATTCCAAGATAAGTACTATACGTAAAGCCAATTTTTAAGAAGCCACGCCATGAGAGTCCTAACTCTAACTCCTAAGGTCAGAATTCCCAAGCCCCCTCTACACAATCTCCAGGGAAAAATGCTGGCAACGATCTGATCAGTCTGATATTGAGCAAGTCCAATATAACTAACAATAATGAGACCGGCTCCAATCGACTAGTATTTTTCACCTTCTCTGTAGCATGGTTTTATATAATCTGAAAAACTCCTAGAGGCTCAAATCAAGCATGAGCTTTGGATAGGATCAACTACGGCACTGGCACAAGCAGACCCAATTTAGTCCAGCAGTTGGAACAGAGAAACTCATAGGCAAGGACGAAAATGGGCTGCGCTAATTACCTGAGGAACAGGACAGGAAAACCTACCCAACGTCGTGCAGGAATCCTAAGTGGACTCTGCAAAACTGATGGGCCTAGGTTGTCAGATAAAATGTGACTGAAAACTTGCATTATCTTACTTTATTAGTTAGCTGTGGGATATATTTGCCTTGTTTTTACTCTTATAGTCCCCAAAGGAGCTGAAACTATGCAATCTAGGTTATCATATATTGGTGAGATATTTTTTAAGATAAACAGGGATCATCTCCCCAGCTCCACTTCATTCAAAATGAGACCAAATGTCTGCAACTACAAAGGTTTTTCTGGTCTGAACCAGTAGCTAAAGCGAGACTTGACTGAACAGCAAACATAAAATTGGTGAGCTATTTCACAGAAGCATATGGATAAATGTCTTTCCTAGTATGAAATTATTTCCTTTGTCTGTACAGTCACATGACAATTGTTCCTCGTGGCAGAAAAAACCATAACTACTTTCTCTAATTTGACAAGCTCCCCCTCCCAAACATAAGAATTGACTTTATACATTACAAAATATGATGAAGGCACCATAATAAATTATTACAGTTTGGGCGCAAACACAAATTAAGGCCTCATCTGCAAATTTGAAAAAAAAGGTACATCTTAGGCGTAAAAGGCATATAAGCCATTCCAGTTTCAAAGCTATGCAGAGTAAAATTAGCAGAAACATCACATTTGAGTGGTAAATAAAAAGCATCAAGGCTCTCAAGCATTAACTAACTCTGTTGCGCAGGTTAAGCCCAAGATATGTCCCCTCCTATCTATCCAAAGATATGTACTATATGTAAGCAATTTTTTAACAAGCCACACCATGAGAGTCCTAATTTCTAATGTCAGAATTCTCAAGTCTCCAATAAAATCTACAGGGAGAAATGCTGGCAACAATCAGATTGGTCAGACATTGAGCAAGACCAATATAACCATCAATAATGAGACCGGCTCCAGTAGACTAGTATTTTTCACCTTCTCTGTAGCAAAATTACATATAAATTGAAAACTCCCAGAGGCTCAAATGAAGCTTGAGCTTTGGATAGGCTCAATTGTGGCACTTGACACCAGCAGAGAGCAGACCCAATTTAGTCCAGCAGTTCAACCAGAGAAACTCATACGCAAGGACGAAAATGGGCTGCGCTACCTGAGTGACCGGAAAACCTAATCAACCCCATGCAGGAAACCTAAGTGGACTTTGAAAAACCGATGGGCTAGGTTGTCAGATAAAAATGTGACTGTAAACTTGCATTGTCTTACTTTGTTAGTTAGCTGTGAATATATGTTTGCCTACTTTTTACTCTTATATTCCTCAAAGGTAATATATTAGCTGAAACTATACAATCTAGGTTATCATATATATTGGTGAGATATTTCACAGCAGCATATGGATAAATGTCTTTCCTAGTATGAAATTATTTCATTTGCACATGAAAATTGTTTCTCATGACTACCTTCTCTAATTTGACAAGTTCTCCCTCTAGAACATAAGTACATAACGATTGACTTTCTACATTACAAATAAGGACGGAAGGGCACCATGATAAATTAATGATACATGAATATTAAACAGAATAAGTTTCCCACTTGATTGGAGAGAATACCAAACGGAATAAGCAATAATACTAAGACAGAAAGCTTACCGCTTCATGGTTCAAAGACTTGGTTTCGACAATGACGGTGGGAAGCCATAGTACGAGTGAACACGCCTGTCAGGATGGTGGCGTTCTGTTGCTCCACAGAGCTTCTGAAGTTTAGAAGTCTTGGCCTCAAACGAAAAAAAATCAACAACATTCTGTTCCTCGGGCAACAGTACTTCATCATCATCCAGCCGAGCATCATCCAGCCGAGCTCGAATGCTCCGAAGGAACAAGAATCCCTCAGCTGCATTCACGGCATAATAGTTAAATCCACGAGGCAGTGGTGTAGTTCTTTCAAGCCTCCGTTCATCAGAAGATTCACCGTTATTTCGCTGAGTGGTGTGACAGAGATAAAGCGAGACTTCAGGAGTGTAATCAAAGACGAGAGTAAGCATCTCAAGAGCTCCTCTTGTACCATCAACAATGGTAGACGAGCAAATGCTCCGGCCAGGCAGACTGTAGCCGGTGTTGACAGTGGAAAACTCCATGCTGTGCATGTCCAGCAGGAGCAGCTTGTCCCTCCAAAGATCTGTCCAGTATAAGCAGCCGCGTGCGTAGGCTGACCTGTACATGGATCCAGAAGGCCTACTCGTGCCAAGAGAGCTCCAGCTGGTAGATGCAGCTATACACCATTGTTTGGTGACAGAAGAGAAGACAAACAGGATGAGATTGCTTTTGTAGTACGCCGTGCAGACCACCTTGAACGACGTCTCGTCCTCGTCCTCGCCCCTGGGAGCGAGTTTAGGTCCGAACTCAATAAGGCGCTCTTGCTGGGCCGTCAGTTCCTCAGGTATGGGTGCAGTGGAGTGTATGGGTGGGAGCAGCAGGTATCTCCTCGACACCGGATCACAGACGGCGAGGTTTGTGAAGGAGAACATGACAACATCGCTGTTTGTGTCCTCGACGAGGACGCGGCCGTCTCTGGCATCGCACGGTGCCCAGTGTTCCACGCTGCATTCGGGGAGGAACGAGTAGGTGAAATCGGCAGCGCCGTCGAGGGCGCGGGCGAGAGGGGCAGAGGGGTGGGGCGCCTCCACGGGGTAGAAGCCATCTGCTTCGCTTACGAGTCCGAGGAGCGGCGGCGGGTGCCGTTTGCGGTAGCGGCGGAGGAAGGGGCGGGTGGCGATGATGCGGTGGAATCGGGGGCAGGCGGTGGAGGTGCGGGCGAGCGCGGCCGGGGTGGGCAGGCCGAGGAATATCTCCTCCAGGATCTCATCGACGAGATGCGGCGCCGGCGTGGCCATGGCTGGCGGCCGCCGCCGGGATGGGGAGAGAAGGGGATGGGAGGAAAGCGTGGACTGTTACTCTCGGCAGCACTAAATGGTATAATCGCCGTTTACTGTGGACGGCACTAAAGGCGGTATAATTGCGAAATGTCGCCGCTTTGGGTAGTGAGCTCTTTTTTAATTTTTTTAAAATCGAATCGTAAAGTTTTATAAAAATAAAATTTCTAGATGTTGATAATGATGTATACAAGGTCCTGCAAAACTTTAACCCGAAATAGTTTGTATTCCAGGTATGCAAAAATGACAAATTTTGACAATTCTGAATTTTTTCAAATCGTGTTGTTCACCAAGTCAGATCCAGAAATTTCGCATTATTTTTTTCGCGCCCATAGAACTAATCATTTGTCTACATCTTGAATCTTTTTCAGAATATTTTAAAACTTAAAAATGTTGTTTTTTGTATTTTTAAATAAAACGGGCTTCATGGAGCCTATCCTCCAAAACAATGCACTCGTATATTTGCGACCTTCTAAATAAAAATAAGTGAAGAAATACATTGAAACGCGTATAGATATATGCATTCAAAAATTTTAAAACATTTTATAATTCAGAATGGAGGGAGTACCACTTAGAAATCCAAGATTGTCAAAATACCATTCTATATATAGCCGTCCACCAGCGATGCGAGACGGTCGCGTCGCTTGAAGGCCGACACATTTCGCGGATATTTCTTTTTTTAGCTTTTTTCTTCTTTCCTCTTTCTTTTTTCTTTTCTATTTTATTTTTCTGTTTTATTTTTTGTTTGTTTCGTCTTTCTTTTTTGTCACTTTTTAAATGATTTTTAAACATGTTCAGTTTTGAAAATTGTTCACATTTCAAAAGTTCAGGTTAAAAATGTCAATTTAAAAAGTTCAAAATTGAAAATAGTTTAAACTTAAAAATGTTCGGATTTTGAAAAAAATCAAACTTTAAAACGTTCAAAATTTGGAAAACGTCCAGGTTTTGAATGTTTTTAATTTTTTTGAAAATGTTCATAACTGATTTTTCAAATTTAAAAATTGTTCATATTTTACATTTGTTCAAATTTCAAAAACATCCGATCAAAAAACAGTGCGGAGTGAGTTCGATCCATGTAGACGAAACAATGCAGTGCATGTGGCACGAGTTTCTCTTGCAAATGATAAATGTACCGAGCCCATCGTACATGGAGGAGCACCCGGTGCCTAGCGACGCAAGTTGCTTCCGCCGCTTGAAGGCGACATATAGGAGCGCCCTGCTTAAACGTAGGGGTGGGCGTTCGGTCTTTTTGGTTAGTTCGGTTCGGTCTTTCCGGTTTTTAACAATTTCGGTCATCCAGAAATGATACCCGTAATAAATTCGGTCTTTTTGGTTTTATGTTCTTCGGTCTATTCGGTCCGGTCTTCAGTCATGACCAAATAGATCAAAATATAGGGTGCAAGAAGAGGAATCGGTGCCCAGGACTGGGAAAGTGGGAAGCGATCGACTGGTCTCTCATGCACGGGAGAATCTACAGTACGCTGGGCTGAGATACCCAGTTGTTGAGTCTAGAGACTAGATGGTATGGTTGGTTTAGTAGTTGGGACTATATACTAGATGACACATAAGCTGGGCTGGCACACAAATTCGGCTGCTTCCGTACGTAATTCACTCAAAATAAAATAAAATCGGTCTTTCGGTCTATTCGGGTTATGTATAACTGATAACCGAATTTCTGATCTAACTTCGGTCTTTTCTAATTTGCTTCCCAAATTTCTAATGCTTTTCTCGATCTCGGTCATTTCGGTTTCGGTCTTGGTCTTTTCGGTTTCGGTTTTCGGTCTTCGATTTTTATGCCCACCCCTACTTTAAATGCTTGTGTGCTTTCTATATAATAGCGCTAATCGTCGGAACAGTGGGCCGCGACGCGTCATCCTTTCTCTTCTCATGCAGTGTTTATTGCATGCGGGCGCTGACACATGGGTCCTACTTGCTTCTTTGGGACTCGCCGGGACAGGAAGCTGGTCCATCAATACTATGAATCAGCACACATCCCCATATATACAAAATAGATGTCATCGCCATTGTAATTCAAATTTTCTAAATCCATTACATTCAAATCCAGCTTCTAAATAAAAGGTCACTTTCACCCTTGTGTTTGCAACATCAAAACATTAAGATCTTTAGAACTTGCTCAAATATGGAAATGTTTCGACGATTATTTTCAAAAGAAAAATTTGTAATGAAAAAGGAAGTTTATACTATAGACATGGTTTTCCGACATGAATATTGTGTCTGTGATACATATTTGCTATTTCAAAGGTATCAATGAGTCTCTGCATTTTAATCGCCATTATAATGATTGGATACGTAGCCAACTACGTAAACTTGCTGTCACCCAAAACAATTCTCAACTTTATCTATCTTTTCTACTAAGCAGTTTTTTGTATCACAATTGGCTTTCCGTGACACAAAGTTGCTTTCTTAAAGTTGGTCTTTCTAAATTGTGAATATTTTTTTAAAATACCATTTTAATACCAATCCATACTATAAACGTTTAAGTTTACCACATACTTGGTTTATCGTGACAGAAAGTTACTTTTCTAAATACTTAACAAAATGTATTCATGTGGGATACCACAAACATACCATCCGGGCGGCGCCACTACGGGGCGAGGAGGGGCGGCCGCCCCGGCTCCCCTGCCACGGTGCAGAGCCCTCTTTCCGGCAGCGGCTCCACTGACATCAGGAGATGCTCCGTTCGCAGCTTACAGTATCATTTCCAGGAAGGGGTAAGGAAACTGGGCCATTTTGGGCCGGTGATGATCCCGAAGAGCAAGTCTTGATACCTGCACAAATAAACGGGATTAGGTTGAGACTCCAAGTGCAGAGTGTATAGTAAGTGGAAGACAGTTTTCCCCACGAGGGGTGACTCGAGGGTTTAATATCGAACTCTCGGGGAATCTGAAGTGGTAGATTTATCTTCTTATCCTTCTTTTGGTTACCTACAAAACAAGGTTAGATGTTTTGGTCCTCAACCTCACCTGTGGTTGTCAAGCACAAGGTGTAAGAATGATATCAGGATAGTTATGCAATGCAAACAAGAAATAAATATGCAATGATGGTGGATGCAATGATAAATGATATTTTTGGGTTTTTGAATGATGTATGCAAGATGAAAAGTATTTTTGTATTTTCGGATTTAATGATGGCTGAAAATAGAAAAGTGGTATATGGTGTTGGAAAGGTGTTTCTTATGATTAAAAATGGACTGGGGTTCATGGTTTCACAAATGCACTCTCTCTTTATAAAGTGGTAGACAATGGAACACACACAGTTAACATATGAGATTGCAACACAGGGTTTGATAACAAGTTACTTAGATATATGGGCATCACGTCCTAACATAGAGATCTTTTGGTTATTAACCTCTCTTATACTCCACCAAGATGCGAACTAAATCATAACACCTCAGTAATTAAGATAACTCAGAGTATAGCATTAAGTATCATGACATGAAGTGAAAATAAGAACATGCTAGATCTAGTCATGGAGTAGTGGCAATGGTCACGCCCACATCCCCGGTAGCATGGTATTTTAGTTTATCCCTAGTGAGGTAACAAAGTAAGGTAAAGATACCAAAGTGGATCGCAGAACTTTCTCTCACGTTCACTGCACTAGCCACCCCCCGTTACTCCAACTAATGCACACGTTCCCCCACACACGCTCTCATAAACATGCTTGATCAAAACAAGTAGACAAGAACGGGGTACATAATATGCATCTATACTCATAACTGAAACAAACATTGCAATCTCAAACATATATTAACTCATAAAGATCCACCACAAAGGTATTACAACGGTGACCGTAATCATGTTCAGCAGCTCATACGGTGCTAATTAGTGAAGCTCAAGAGAGGAGAGATACATAAGTTACTTCCACAAACCCATAGTCCAGAGGTGGACTACTCCCTCTTCATCATGGAGACGGTGGAGAAGTCGATGGAGACCACGCCGGCAGCGCCCCGCCGGAGTTTTCCCCCTCCAATCTGCAGCTCCTGATCTCCGTTTCGGTGTTTCTGTGTTTGTGCGGCGCTCCTTCCAGAGAACGTCGGGGGACCTTTTTTATAGGCGTTTTTAGGTCAAGACGATGTCGGTGGAGCGAAGATCGACGGCAACGGAGCCACGAGGCCCAAACGGGTGGGTCCCACGCGGCCAGTACCTGGCCGCGTGGGCCCCCTCGTTTGGCCCTCGGCCTCCGTTTGCTCGCTTCCTTTCCAGTCTTCTTCCTTCCAAATATTGACGCCCGTAAATTTCCAGGTGATTTCGTTGACGTTTGGGTCCCTGAAACATTAAAATAAAAACGGGTTTTCTGCCTGTGCAGGGTTAATTCCATAAAAATAGGAAATATGAATATTCCCAAAATCATGATAAAACATTGATATAACCCTTATATGATGCAAATATGATTGGAATATAAGCAATTAAAGTGCAAAGTTCATGTATGCATTTTACATGCATCAACATCCCCAAGCTTAATCCATGCTCGTCCTCGAGTATGAAGATGATAAAACTAACATGGACTTTGCAATTTAATACTTAACAATGGATATCAAAGATGATTACTATTGCTACATATAGTCAAATGATTCATTCTTCAAAGGAGTAGCAATATGCAAATAGTTTATGAAGTGATATCAAGTATTCAAGACAAGGATGTTCATTGATAGTTCACAAAGTGTAACATAGTAGCAAGTAATATGGAACACATGTATGCATAATGATAAGTAGAACATCCTACAATGGTCATAGAGTGTAGATGAAAATCTGAATATGATAGGTGTACACTTTGGAAAGATGTATATGTGAGTAGAGGTAAAGCATGCATAAGTTTCATCCAACTTCCAAACTCTTCTACTTAAGTTAATGATTGCAATAAGGTATTCATTGGTGTCAAGCTCTCATTGCCCCTATCATAGCATCTTGAATGATTAAGGTTAAAGTGAAAGCAAATATGAGTAGTGTGCTTGATAAAGAATGGGTTGAATGTCTCATGCCCCTTGAATACAAGTACTTACACCATGTGTTACTCAACTTGGGAAACAAAGCAAGTTCAATTAAATATCATTGTAAGCATAATAGTATCATCAAGAGCGTCAACTGGGGTACCTCTTGTCCCAAGATATGGAACAAGCCCATATCAAAATGACAAGACAAACAAACAAAATGAACAATCTCAACACCCTTTTTATTTACCATTTGGAATAGTTTTTTATTGCAAGGTGTATCACAGAAGGTTCACCATAGTATGTAAGTAAATTTCCACCATGAATGATGCATGGCTTAGATTAGCGGCCCAGGCGTCTCTCTAACCATTTACACAAACTCATTTAAACTCACTTATTTCCACATTTATTTCAACATGATAAGCATCCATAGACAAAAGCACATGATATCAACTAAATGAGATGAAGAGCGTGTTGAAAGCTTGCCATGTGACAGCACATATGGGCTAACTTCCAACCCAAAACATTCATCAAGCCACAAACATCATAATCTTAATCACAATGGGTCAAGTTTTATTATGCAAATAAAAGAACATTGTGCATCAAGTTCGTGAGAGCTATATAACCAATTTTTTCCATTGCAATCAATAACATAAACATTTTCATTCAGAGGTAAGATAACACAAACAACATGTTAAACATACTCGGAATAGCATAAAGCCAATAGGTAGATATGGTGGACTCACTGGAATAACTTTGGTTGAAGGTGTTGGAAACAAGTTTTTGCTTGTTGGAGTTTTTGGGCTAGCAAAAGGGAGAAAGTTGACCATCTAGATGCATGCATGAGTGTCCATAGAACTAACTAATCCATGTTAAACCAAGTAAATAACAATCAGCACCAAAACATGAATAAGTGATAGCTCTACAAAAAGAATTTGCAAACTATTACTCATAAACAAGCTCATGAATCATGCAACTATATGTATCATTAAAAATCAAGTCAAACATCCCTTTTCCCAATCTTATAAAAGCATCCAACATATTTCAACCCATATTTCCAGTAGCTCTCTCATATATAATTGATAGTGTGGTGGTCTCTCAAGACTCAAACAAAAACAAAAAACGACGCTCCAAGTTTATGCGATAAAGTGTTTCGATCGAAAAACAGAAGTTGGACGTGTGCAAACCGAGAGTGTGTAGGTCCAGCGGGGTTGTCTTCACATCCCCAAGCTTATGGTCTTCACCATCCTTGGATAGCTCTTGGTGCATCTCCTCCAATCCCTGTGAAAAAACTTCAAAACACCGTTTCTCCCATCTCTTTTCTGTGGGGTGCATTAATAGTGATAAACAAATAGGTTCCTTGCTGCATATAATCCTTGAACAAAAATTCATATGACATGTCCAGAAAGTGTATAATGTTGTATGCCTACTCATAAACTCAATTGGATCAAAAAGATTCAACTTAAAAGCTCAAAGCATGCATCAAACAAAATGGGACAGAATCTGTCCAGAAAAACAGCAGCAGCAAAACGTATTTTTCTACCCTACCAAACTTTCTCGAAAAATTCCAAAAATTCATGCATACAGAGGATGAAAAGTTGCAACTACAGTTCAAATATGAGCTCATTCGGAGTTACAGAATAAGAATTAAAAATCATACCGTGCACTGACTCGTGCAGGAATAAAATCTCCGAACGCTATAAGCAACTTTTTCAAACCAAAAAGGGTAAAACTTGGCACTTTATTAAAAACTCCAGAACCTAACTAGACACAAAATCTCTTGTTACAGCAAGAGGACACAAAGAAAAATCACACAAAAATAACCGGGTTGCCTCCCGCAAAGCGCTTTCTTTATAGCCATATAGCTAGGCTTCTTACTTGTTGTTTTATTGTGGACGAAGCTCATGAGGGAGCTTGAACTTTGGTGGTTCCCTCTTCCTTGGAAAGTGTTCCATGCACTTCTTGTGTGGAAACTGAAACTTTACATTCCCTTCCTTTGAATCAATGATAGCACCTGTGGTACGAAGAAAAGGTCTTCCAAGAATAATAGGACTAGAGGTTTTATTCCCCATATCCATGATTAGAAAATCCACAGGCACAAAAGTCATATGTAACTCTACCATAACATCACTTACTTTTCCCAAAGCATGTTTAATAGAGTCATCAGCAAGTGCTAGTTCAATAGAGCATTTTTCAAGATTTTTCAATTCAAGCACTTCATATAGTTCTTTAGATAAAACAGAGACACTAGATCCTAGATCAAGTATGGCATGGTGTGTCTCTTTTCCAATAGTTACTAGTACCTTAGGTATCCACATATCCCCAAGCTTAGGTGGTATCATAGCCTCTTGGTTGTACCTAGCAATCTTTTCTTTCAAGACATGATTAGCAATATAAGAACCAAAACCTGCTTGGTTAGTGTTGATGGAAGGATCACTTGCAAATTTTTGTAAGATAGATATTAATTCATGCAAGCTACAATTTTCTAAGTCAAGCAAAGGATCCTTGACTTCATTAAGCATTTTAACTTCCTCAACTTCAACCTCTTTCATTACCCCAATAGATTCTTTAGCAACTCTCTCTTGCTCATGAATGTGTTCCCAAGACTTATTGATAACCTCTTGGCAATATTTTATTGTTTCCTCATGTTTTTGGGCTGTAATGATGCTCTTTAATGATGAGACTTCCTTAGTAAGCTGATCTACCCTTTCAAACAAAGCATCTTGTTTTTCAAACTTAGAGATAAATTCCTTATTAAGCTCTTTTTGGGTAGATATAAAAGATCTAATGGTGTTTTCCAAGTCACTAGAAACATTACCACTAGAAGCATATTTATTTGGCACATATGGGGGTTTATTATAAGAGTTATAATTGTTGTTACCATACCCATTATTACCATAGTTCCTAATGAAGTTGACATCAATATTTTCAGAATTGTTTCCAACTAGTTCTTGCAAAGGAACATTTTCAACACTAGGTTTATTAAGCAAAGCAAGAATAGTATCCATTTTAGATGACAAATCATTAGTTTCTTCAATAGAGTTCACTTTCTTAGAAGGATTAGGTGCCCTATCAGTATGCCATTGACTATAGTTTTGTAAAATGCTTTCCAATATATTTTTAGCTTCTACTATAGTCTTACTCATAAAAGCACCTCCAGCAGCAGAATCAAGTATGTTTCTAGACATGTAGTTTAAACCATTGTAGAAAGAGTGTAATATGGTCCATTCATTAACTCCATGTGAGGGACAAGTTCTAAGCATAAGTTTTATCCTATCCCAAGCCATAGCAACATGTTCATTTTCATTTTGCCTAAAAGAAAGGATGTTGTTTCTATTTTGCAAAATTTTAACAGGGGGATAATATTTCTTAATGAAAGCTTCTTTTAGATCATCCCAAGAATTAATACTACCAGATGGCAAGGAATGCAACCACTCTTTAGCTTTTCCTCTAAGTGAAAAAGGAAATAACTTCAGTTTTAGGATATCACTTTCCACATTTTTAAACTTTTGCATGTCACATATTTCAACAAAGTCATGAAGATGCATAGAGGCATCCTCCATAGCACTACCACCAAATTGTTCCCTAGTTATCAAGTTCAACAAACTAGGACTTACTTCATAACTCTCAGCATTTATCTTAGGTGTGGCAATAGCTCTCGTGATAAATTGATCATTAGGAGTGTTTGTGTAGTCACACAGCTTAGTTCTTTCTCCCATTTTAGCAAGTTTTTTTGGTATTTTTAATTTTTTATGCAAAACTGAAATAAATATGATATGATATGCAATGACACTAACAAAACAAATAAATTGCTTTGTAAGTAAAGATGGATAAGATGGTGCTCACGTAGGTGCAACCTCCCCAAGCTTAGGTGTTAGCACAAGTTGGTGACGTTGACTTTGTTGTGAGATGAATGCGATGATGCACACCCTTGGATAAATCTCTCAGCTACGATTCCCCGGCAACGGCGCCAGAAAACGTCTTGATGATCCCGAAGAGCAAGTCTTGATGCCTGCACAAATAAACGGGATTAGGTTGAGACTCCAAGTGCAGAGTGTATAGTAAGTGGAAGACAGTTTTCCCCACGAGGGGTGACTCGAGGGTTTAATATCGAACTCTCGGGGAATCTGAAGTGGTAGATTTATCTTCTTATCCTTCTTTTGGTTACCTACAAAACAAGGTTAGATGTTTTGGTCCTCAACCTCACCTGTGGTTGTCAAGCACAAGGTGTAAGAATGATATCAGGATAGTTATGCAATGCAAACAAGAAATAAATATGCAATGATGGTGGATGCAATGATAAATGATATTTTTGGGTTTTTGAATGATGTATGCAAGATGAAAAGTATTTTTGTATTTTCGGATTTAATGATGGCTGAAAATAGAAAAGTGGTATATGGTGTTGGAAAGGTGTTTCTTATGATTAAAAATGGACTGGGGTTCATGGTTTCACAAATGCACTCTCTCTTTATAAAGTGGTAGACAATGGAACACACACAGTTAACATATGAGATTGCAACACAGGGTTTGATAACAAGTTACTTAGATATATGGGCATCACGTCCTAACATAGAGATCTTTTGGTTATTAACCTCTCTTATACTCCACCAAGATGCGAACTAAATCATAACACCTCAGTAATTAAGATAACTCAGAGTATAGCATTAAGTATCATGACATGAAGTGAAAATAAGAACATGCTAGATCTAGTCATGGAGTAGTGGCAATGGTCACGCCCACATCCCCGGTAGCATGGTATTTTAGTTTATCCCTAGTGAGGTAACAAAGTAAGGTAAAGATACCAAAGTGGATCGCAGAACTTTCTCTCACGTTCACTGCACTAGCCACCCCCCGTTACTCCAACTAATGCACACGTTCCCCCACACACGCTCTCATAAACATGCTTGATCAAAACAAGTAGACAAGAACGGGGTACATAATATGCATCTATACTCATAACTGAAACAAACATTGCAATCTCAAACATATATTAACTCATAAAGATCCACCACAAAGGTATTACAACGGTGACCGTAATCATGTTCAGCAGCTCATACGGTGCTAATTAGTGAAGCTCAAGAGAGGAGAGATACATAAGTTACTTCCACAAACCCATAGTCCAGAGGTGGACTACTCCCTCTTCATCATGGAGACGGTGGAGAAGTCGATGGAGAAGATGGAGACCACGCCGGCAGCGCCCCGCCGGAGTTTTCCCCCTCCAATCTGCAGCTCCTGATCTCCGTTTCGGTGTTTCTGTGTTTGTGCGGCGCTCCTTCCAGAGAACGTCGGGGGACCTTTTTTATAGGCGTTTTTAGGTCAAGACGATGTCGGTGGAGCGAAGATCGACGGCAACGGAGCCACGAGGCCCAAACGGGTGGGTCCCACGCGGCCAGTACTGGCCGCGTGGGCCCCCTCGTTTGGCCCTCGGCCTCCGTTTGCTCGCTTCCTTCCGTAGTCTTCTTCCTTCCAAATATTGACGCCCGTAAATTTCCAGGTGATTTCGTTGACGTTTGGGTCCCTGAAACATTAAAATAAAAACGGGTTTTCTGCCTGTGCAGGGTTAATTCCATAAAAATAGGAAATATGAATATTCCCAAAATCATGATAAAACATTGATATAACCCTTATATGATGCAAATATGATTGGAATATAAGCAATTAAAGTGCAAAGTTCATGTATGCATTTTACATGCATCAGCCGGGGAAAGCACGTCCACGTGAGCCCATCCCGTCAGATAGTCATTTTGTCCCAGCTGTGCAATCCAGGTTCTGCTCAAAAAATAAAACTGCGCAATCCAGGTTCGATCCCAGCGTGCTGCACCCAGCTCGCTCGCGGCCGACAACCGCGCCCAGAGAAGCTCCGTCTCCGGCATCTGCGAACAGCAGCGCAGCCTCCACCGTCCACAGTCAGCACCGCACCTTAAGAAGCTCACGGCAAGGACAAAGTCGTTTAAAAATCAAATGCGGGTGCGCGACTACGCGTGCGACCATCAGCAGTTAATTCTCCCGTTTTGATGATTTCAATTTTTGATTTCAGTTTTGATATCTATTGTCTTAGTGTAGCGAAAAAATCAATCTCCTTTAACTTTTTTATGTTGCAAGATACTCCAGAAAGAAGTATGCCTGAAATTTTTGATGCGGCAAATGTTGTTGCCGATCCTCAAATTCGGAGACAAATTGACGAATATGGTATCCAGAGGCTCGAGTCATTTGATTGGCCATAAAAACAAAATTTGGAGCAGATTTGCTGTCTTTCTGAGTAGCATTGTACATTATCAAATGTATGATTATTAGAGTATAACGTGGAGAAAAATGCCTATGGTTTTCTTTTTAGAACTCTTAGCAGCAGTCCATGTTAATAGTTTCCAAATTGTCGTCTTTGTGGACCATTATTTTGTTGAATAGACTTATTTTTGTGCCGTAAAATTTTAAACACAGAATGTTCGCCCCGGCTCATTTGAATTCCTGGCTCCGCCAATCCATACTAGAAATGCTTAAGTTTACCACATACTTGGTTTACGTGACAGAAAGTTACGTTTGTAAAATACTTATGATAATGTATTCATGTGGGATATCTCGTCACAACGAACACCAAATGAAAACCAATTTTTATTTGAACATTCGGTTTGAAAGTTGTGTTTAAAAAAGTTGTACTAGATTTTCATGGCTCTGTAGAGAGAAAAATGGACCTCCAGTGGCGTGTGCCTGTGACACTATAAAACGCAAGCGTGCTCCCAAGTTGCGTCCAAATACCATTAAATTCTAGTTTTGCCGCCAAATATCACTATGCACTAACTTAGATTAACACTCACACAAAATGACTGTTGTGCCCTTACCTCTTCACATATCACAACTCTCTTATTTCCTCTCATTTAAGCTACAATTAAATAAGATTCCAGAAATATTTTGACAAGATTTCAGAAATCCATCAACTTTTGTGGAGGAACAATTAAGCAATACTCCTGAAAATTTTACAAGCACGTGTATATACTCCAAATCCATATATGGCAAGCTTGCATACATACATCATGTTGTTTCGTACATCAGACACCATGGGGAGCCCTATCATGTACTCCATTAATTCATCTCGGATACAGGATTATTTACAATTGGTTAAGGAAACCGATACTCCTGAGTGCACCAGAGATAGCAATTACTAACTGAAGTGGTGTAGTATGAGACTACTAGGGTGGCCCGATCTTCACGGATTAACGAACGAGTGGACGAACTCACGCAAGAACACGAAGAACACGAGGAAGAACACCAAGAACACAAGAACACACACGATACAAGAACCGTTTCCCTTACCGGTCGGTCCAACCGGCCCAATAGAATCCACACGAAGGTGGGAGATCGGCAAGTAGATACAAGAAGGGATCTTGGATGGTTGTTTCTCCAACGGTCAACCGAACCGCTCCAATAAAGTCACCCGAAGATGAAAGATTGGCAAGTAGTCAAACTACAAGTAGAGGTCTTGAATCCACTAGAGGGATCTTCTCCACAAGGGGAGGAACCATCTCCCATGGAGGGAGGAGACCATCTTGAGGTGGGGAGCACAGCTCTACTCTAATCTCAAATCATAGTCTATCTAGATCTGAAGAGGGTAGGTGCCTATATATAGGGTTGACCCAAAGGGGGTAGGTGGGGAGAGGATAAGGGCATCCAACCCGTGCTGGTTCCCGCCGCAGCGGTAGTACCGCTGCGGGGCGGTAGTACCGCTGGAGCGGGCCTTCGAAGCCTCCTCTGATCATGTCGTGGCGGTAGTACCGCTGCGCTTCCGCTGGAGGTACCGGCTTGAGCAACAGAGCGTCGATTCTGGCGGTAGCGGCGGCGTAGTACCGCGACCTCTGGCGGTAGTACCGCTGCCTGGGGCTGCTTGCTCCTCTTCCTTCTTCTCTTCCAAGCCACCGTCTTGTCGGACTCCATTCCTCGTGCGTCTTGGCCATCTTCCCGTGGAGTCGTACTCGTCATGACTAGCAATACAAAGTGACGATGGTCAATTAGTATACCATTCCAAAGTGTCATATCGAGGTTCACATAGAGGAAAGAGTTCACCTTTGATGTACATGGTGACTTGTGGAGTGTTGGAGTACTTGACATGCTGATGGACGTGATTCGGGCTACATCATCTCCCCCCTTTAAAAAGAGTCGTCCTCGACTCTTGCTCTTCATCACCATGCAAAGGAGGTAGATGTGTTGTCGAAGAATTGGAATTCACCATGCCTACAAACACTAAAGACCAAGCAAAACATGTGTGTGCAAGAAAGAGGAGCATATCAACAATGACATGTCCATTCTTTGTCATAGCACCATTAGCACAACATAATAATATAAAAATGTAGTGCAAGTGCAAGGTCAAAGTGTAAGCAATCCAATGCAACATCTTCAAAATGTGAGAACACAAAAACTCCATAAAAATATGAGGATGCCATCTAGGTATCTCATTTGGAATCATATGATCATTATTGCACACAAGGCATTGGAAAGAACAAGTTGTCATCATCCTTGATGCAATAAGCGAAGAGTTTGGCAAAAACACACAATGAAGAATGTCCAAAATATCATCATGGTGGCAAACAAAGCACATGAAAGAGAAAGTTTTCAACATATTTGTTGCAACACCAAATTGGTAGGAACCAATAAACTCATGACAAGACATGCTTAAAATGTCATTATGGTTGCAAACAAGCCATTGGAAAGAACAATTGTTCATCATACTTGGTGCAACACATAAATCATTCATATGAAAGATGAAGGATACATTCTTGCCATAGGGGAAATCAATTTCACAAACATGTTTGCAAACAAACCAAAGTAAGACAAATTGGTCAACTTGTTTGATGAAAAATATGAGAAAGATTCTAGAGTTGGATTTGTTTCACAACTCACATGTATGCTCTCAAGAGCTCGTATTGTCAACTTGTCGGGGATGTAACCCCGGATACCCCAAAGTTGGCGGTCTTACCGAGGTAACAAAAGAGAGAAATAGGAAATAGAAATGGTAAAAGATAAAGGAAAAGACATTGAAAAACTAGTCTGGGCCGAGATGGCTGTGCCCAGGCTGTAATACCAAATGCTAGGCTGAAACAGGCCTCAACCGACATACCCAGGCCTCGGATGGGCCGAGATTGAGCTGTCCAGGGCAGCAATTATCATTTTATCGCGGTTTGGAGTTTGGACCGGGATTCAGTTACCCAGAATGGGCCGGCAGGCCGAGACACCGATTGCCCCGGATGGCCGTCGTCTCCTAGCTCGGTTGAGACGAGGTCAACGCATCCCGACCGCCACCTCGACCTTGGCCGCGACCGGCACGCCGTGCCTCGGATGCGCACGCCACCGTCCCGGCCAGCTCCACCTCGGCTGCCTCGCCTCTCCTCCACCTCGGCCTCCGGCAGGGCCGCGCCCTCCTAGACCTCTGCCCTGGTCGCCTCCGACATGGCCGTCTCCGGTATCCCGCACCTCTCCTCGACCACCGCCTACAGCGCCATCCCGGCATGGCACCCCCAACCTCGGGCTCAGGAGCTCCGGCTTCTCCCTGACCGGCGCCTCGCCCCGGCTCGTCCCGCCGCCTCCGTGTCATCTCGGATGGCAGCGCCCGCGTCCAGCCTTGGTGGGTCGCGCTCTCACGCGCCCCTGATGGGCCGAGATACCTCCCACCTCGGCTGGGCCTCGTCCTCGGTATCCCGAAGTGGGCCAACTTCCCCAGCAGCTTGGCTGGGCCGAGATCAGAAGCAGGCCGAGATTCCCAGCGACCGGCGTATCCTCACGTTCGTGGGATCGTGCCCGAGGTTGGGAGCAGATCGCTCCCAGGACCGAGACAAGTTACCTGTTCGTGATATTCAAGCGGCAAGGCCAGCATAGGATGCTCCCTGCCATCCCAGGAGAAATATCTACGAGAGGATAAGGGTGCTGACTAGGAGATTCCCAGGACAAGCACTAGAAGACAAGTATAGTGGACTGACGTACCATGTGATGTGACTAGAGTACAAGTGGGACCCGTGCATAGTGTTCTTTGTCTCCTTGTCCCCTGGGCCTCCTCTATATAAAGGCACCATGGGGAGGACATGAGGGGGCGGCCACACACGCACGGGAGCTCATTTTCCCCCTGCCTCCTTCACACTAGCTAGCTGAGCACTGCGCTGCTCTCACATACAGCTCGAGGAGCATTGTACAGACCGCATATACAGAGGAAAATACACAGAATAGGATAGATGCTGCAGTAGGGTTTTATCTCTCACGAGAGCCCCGAAGCAGGGTAGATCTTGGTGTGCTTCCGTGTTCTTCCGTGTGCGACTCCATCGCGCAATCCCTCCCCGAATCCTCAAGCGTACGTTCGGCCCCAGACTAAGCCTACCCCTAGGCATCTGCGTGTTCCCACCACGACAGTTGGCGCCCACCATGGGGCTGATAGTGGCGCTTGCTGGATTAATTCGGATGGGACCTTCGTCATCAACTCGGGGACTCAACTTCGACATCGTCCCCATGTGTTGACTCATTTTCGAGTTGGCTACAGTGCGAATCCGAGCTGATTCTGGAATCCGAGGTGTTCTGGAATCCGAGCTGATTCTGGAATCCGAGGTGTTCTGGAATCCGAGCTGTTCTGGAATCCGAGGTGTTCTGAAGTCGAGGTATCCTGGGAGAATCCGAGTTAAGACTTGGAAATCCGAGTTAAGACTTCTCCTACAACCTGACCGTGTAAGTATCATTTATATGTCTGCTCATGCTTCTAGATAGTCTCAAACAGTGCTCGGGGACTGGCCCCTCGTTTCTACCTTGCTTTGATTAGTTGTTCTACCCGGGACAAGATGTCTTGACCCGGGGACTGGATAGCCAGTCTGTTTTACAACCTTCTCCTAGATAAGAAAAGTGACTCGGGGACTCGGTTGAAACCGAGTCTAGTTTTTTGTGCATAGTATCTGCTGATTAGATTCGTTTTCTGTTAAGTGCTATAGCTGGTTTGCCTCGGTTAGTATAATTGTTATTCCCGTCAAATATTCTTCATGATATGTATGTTGGACTAACGTTGAAAGGTGACATCGGTTTGGTTGAAAATGTTCATTACTGAGGTATCCTGGAAAATCCGAGGTATATTGGAAATCCGGGTCATATTTGTAATCCGAGGTATATTGGAAATCCGGGTTATAACGGAGTTCCGAGGTGTAATGGAATTCCGAGGTATGGTGGAAATCCGGGTTATAACGGAATTCCGAGGTGTAATGGAATTCCGAGGTATGGTGGAAATCCGAGGTATGGTGGAAATCCGAGGTATAGTGGAAACCCGAGTTATAATGGAAATCCGAGGTATAATGGAAATCTGAGGTATCATGGTTATGTTGGTTATCTCAAATTACCCAAGGTACCCTGGCATTATCGGTATTCTCTAGGTCGCCGTTTGTTTCGGTTTGCCATAGCATCACGGCATCATTCCACATCCCGGATCGCTGTTTATTCGGTTTGTCACAATATCCTGGCATCATTCCATATCCCAAATCATCGTTTATTCTGTTTGCCAATGTATCATGGCATTACCTGTGTACCAGATCAGTGTCTATGTTTGTTAGCCAGAGGCAACCTTTGAGTTATGTTTTTGCAGGTTATATGTCAAACCAGCAGTGGCTGGAGACATCTATGTCGGTATACGCCCGGAGTGGCTAAAACTGGCATTCGAGATATGGTTATGTCAAACCAGCAGTGGCTGGAGACATCTATGTCGGTATACGCCCGGAGTGGCTAAAGCCGGCATTTGAGATATGCTTATGTCAAACCAGCAGTGGCTGGAGACATCTATGTCGGTAAGCGCCCAGAGTGGCTGCCGGACATCCGAGATACCGAGACATGTGATATGCCCAGAGGGGCCGAGATACCGAGATATGTGATATGCCCAGAGACACCCGAGATACCGAGATATGTGATATGCCCAGAGACACCGAGATACCGAGATATGAGTTATGCCCAGAGAGGCCGAGGTACCGAGACATGTGTGATTTGCCCAGAGTGGCCGAGGTACCGAGACATGTGTGATATGCCTAGAGACGCCGAGATACCGAGACATATGAGATACGTACTTGCAGGTTTATGTCGGTCCAGTTTAAGCTGGCGGCATCCAAGTTCGGTAAAAGCCAGGAGGGCTAACCGACGCTGGCGGCATCCCAATTCGGTAAAAGCCAGGAGGGCTAACCGACGCCGGCGGTATCTCAATTCGGTAAAAGCCAGGAGGGCTAATCGACGCCGGCGGCATCTCAATTCGGTAAAAGCCAGGAGGGCTAACCGACGCTGGCGGCATCCGAGTTCGGTAAAAGCCAGGAGGGCTAACCGACGCTGGCGGCATCTCAATTCGGTAAAAGCCAGGAGGGCTAACCGACGCTGGCGGCATCTCAATTCGGTAAAAGCCAGGAGGGCTAACCGACGCTGGCGGCATCCGAGTTCGGTAAAGGCCAGGAGGGCTAAGAACCGGCATATAATGGTGACCATTCAGGCAACATATTTCCAGTACAAATTGTCCATCTCGTTGTTGATTCAGGTGAGCTCGGTCAACCGGATGTCGCATTTGGCCTGGAAGGCAAGGCTGTACAGTGCAGGAGGTTTTTTGGTACAGTTATTTGTTTCTGTAAGTCTGTGCGCGACTCTGCGAGTCCCCCACAGCCTCGGGGACTAATGTCGGGGATGTAACCCCGGATACCCCAAAGTTGGCGGTCTTACCGAGGTAACAAAAAAGAGAAATAGGAAATAGAAATGGTAAAAGATAAAGGAAAAGACAGAGAAAAACTAGTCTGGGCCGAGATTGGCTGTGCCCAGGCTGTAATACCAAATGCTAGGCTGAAACAGGCCTCAACCGACATACCCAGGCCTCGGATGGGCCGAGATTGAGCTGTCTAGGGCGGCAATTATCATTTTATCGCGGTTTGGAGTTTGGACCGGGATTCAGTTACCCAGAATGGGCCGGCAGGCCGAGACACCGATTGCCCCGGATGGGCCGTCGTCTCCTAGCTCGGTTGAGACGAGGTCAACGCATCCCGACCGCCACCTCGACCTTGGCCGCGACCGGCACGCCGTGCCTCGGATGCGCACACCACCGTCCCGGCCAGCTCCACCTCGGCTGCCTCGCCTCTCCTCCACCTCGGCCTCCGGCAGGGCCGCGCCCTCCTAGACCTCTGCCCTGGTCGCCTCCGACATGGCCGTCTCCGGTATCCCGCACCTCTTCTCGACCACCGCCTACAGCGCCGTCCCGGCATGGCACCCCCAACCTCGGGCTCAGGAGCTCCGGCTTCTCCCTGACCGGCGCCTCGCCCCGGCCTCGTCCCGCCGCCTCCGGTATCATCTCGGATGGCAGCGCCCGCGTCCAGCCTCGGTGGGTCGCGCTCTCACGCGCCCCTGATGGGCCGAGATACCTCCCACCTCGGCTGGGCCTCGTCCTCGGTATCCCGAAGTGGGCCAACTTCCCCAGCAGCTTGGCTGGGCCGAGATCAGAAGCAGGCCGAGATTCCCAGCGACCGGCGTATCCTCACGTTCGTGGGATCGTGCCCGAGGTTGGGAGCAGATCGCTCCCAGGACCGAGACAAGTTACCTGTTCGTGATATTCAAGCGGCAAGGCCAGCATAGGATGCTCCCTGCCATCCCAGGAGAAATATCTACGAGAGGATAAGGGTGCTGACTAGGAATTCCCAGGACAAGCACTAGAAGACAAGTATAGTGGACTGACGTACCATGTGATGTGACTAGAGTACAAGTGGGACCCGTGCATAGTGTTCTTTGTCTCCTTGTCCCCTGGGCCTCCTCTATATAAAGGCACCATGGGGAGGACATGAGGGGGCGGCCACACACGCACGGGAGCTCATTTTCCCCCTGCCTCCTTCACACTAGCTAGCTGAGCACTGCGCTGCTCTCACATACAGCTCGAGGAGCATTTGTACAGACCGCATATACAGAGGAAAATACACAGAATAGGATAGATGCTGCAGTAGGGGTTTTATCTCTCACGAGAGCCCCGAAGCAGGGTAGATCTTGGTGTGCTTCCGTGTTCTTCCGTGTGCGACTCCATCGCGCAATCCCTCCCCGAATCCTCAAGCGTACGTTCGGCCCCAGACTAAGCCTACCCCTAGGCATCTGCGTGTTCCCACCACGACACAACTCATGCCCAATTGAGGTTGACATTATCATGCGTTTACCGACACACACAAGACACCATATGAAGAAATTATGTGCACGGTAAATGAACACATCATCCATCATGAAGTGTCTCTTCATTTGCACATCACCAAACACATCAAAATCAATGGGAAAATATGATGTATGTGAGTGGTCACTATGCAAAGTGAAGGATGGAACAAGGTCCATAAGAGAAAACGAAACATCTCCAAAATTTGAGAAAGCTATGGGGGCAATCTCATTATCAAGCATTTCAACATTAGTGCAAGCAACACATGTGAAAGAGAAATTGTTCAACATGTTGCATGCCACAATGGGAGAAAAATGGAAACATTAATAACAAGGCATGCTCATGGCAACATCATCACAAATAGGTAATTCCACTTGATCAACATTGGTTTCAAACAAAGTATCACAAGGAATAAGAAAGTCTCATATGATGGGGCAAGAGAATCATCCATAGCATGCAAGCGATCATAGTTCATCATGTCCACTAGCGGGATCATGGTCACATCAATACCCATACCTTTGTAGTTCCGCTCATGTGAAGTTGGTGTTGAAGTAGTAGGGGCTTCCATGTAGCCGACTTGTTCATCTTGAAGTAGACATGGGGTGGCATCATCATCATCCTCCATGTACATCTTCTCCATTTGAGGCACCGTCAAGTCGAGGAGTGGCGTCTCATCATCCATGGAACCTAGCACACAATGAGAAAACACACTAGAGGTAGAGGTTAAGTTGTTAGAAATCGAAATGGCCTCACAGGACCTATCAACTACCTCTCTCAACTCAAGTGGTGTATCACTCATTCCCTCAAAGTGAAAGCACTCAAACTCACATATGGTGGAGGCACTCAACTCACTCTCGCTCTCACTCAAGTGGGCTAAGTGGCTCTCATTCTCACATGGGATTGGTACTATCTCATAACTTAAGCTCATAGGGATAGGCTCGGTTTCCTCATCTCCATACGCCTCCAAGGTTGAAGGGAAACTCCCATGCTCGACCTCCTCAACCATCTCGCCTCCAAAGGTCAATGCCATAGTGTTGGCATCATCACTCGACTCCTTTGCCGAAGGGAACATCCCATGCTCGGCATCATCATCACTTGACCCATGGTCATAGGTGATAGCATTCTCCATGCTCGCCTCCTTGGTCGAAGGGAAAATCCCATGCTCGACCATCTTCTCACCATCTTGGTCTCCATTTGTGCACTCCCACATCATGTGACCTCTTTCATTGCATAGTGGGCACAAGAGATTGGGACATTCTCGTGGATCATGGTCTTGGCCTTGGCAATTGTCACATAGAAGGTCTTCATCTTGCCATATAGGGACCAATGTGGTGGTGGCACTTGGTGTAGAGGCCATATCATGAGAAGTGCTTGAGAAGGGCGCCGTATTGGTTGTGGCCTCACGTTTGTGACCATGTTTCTTCCGGTGTCGACGTAAGAAATTCTCGAAGAAGTTGTCAATGTCGGCCATGATCTCGTCAAAGATGGACTTGTAGCTCTTGTTGGCGCACTTGGAGTGGTAGCACTAGGGGACACCATAGGATGCGCCTTTGTCGCCATATTGTTTTCATGTCGACGTTGGCGTTCTTGAGTTGTCGGGTGTCGCCGAAAGTCATTTGGATGCTTCTCCTCATGTTGACGTCGGCGTGCTTGTTGCCTTGGCGACCTTTCCTTGGAGCTTCCACTAGAGCTTGGTGACATGTTGTGGTCCACCTTGGCATCTTTCTTGTGGCGCCTTGATGAGCTAGATGAAGGATGTAGGCTCTTGGCAAACTTGTCCATGGCATCCTTGAGATTTGTAACTTGGCCTTGTCAATGCACTTCTTGGGACGCCGTCTTGTTGTCGACGTAGAGTGTCGAGGCTTGGCACTCTTGGCGTTGTCCTTCTCGTGGCACCTTCTTGAAGTTGATGGCGAATGGCGAAGCTTGGCACTCTTGGAAGTAGATGGAGCTCCATAAGTTGAACTCATGGTGGTCTTCTTGTCGGAGCACCGTCTTGAGTTTGAACCATAGAAGTAGGTTGTGCCATGACGCTTGGTGGTGCTGCTCTTGAACATGGTGGTGATGGGAGTCCTCTCCTCTTGCATGTTGTCGATGTCGCCGCACATGCTACAAGAGTAGTAGTCGTAGATGTTCTCCACCATGTCATCGGAGTGGTAGTCCGTACCATATGTTGAGGCATGTGAAGACACGTGCGCCTCATTGTCGTTGGAGTTTGTGTAGTCGGAGTCGTGGTAGATTCGTATGTACTTGGAGTCGATACCAAATGATGAAGGTTGCTCGACGTCATGGTACCGCTCCTTGCCGTTGACGCTTGAGTAGTCGGAGTCATAGTCGGAGTAGTTGTAGCGGAAGTCTTGGTGATGATCCATCATGTCATGGGGGTCATTGTCGTTGTAGTAGTCGTAGTAGTCCCCCATGTCCTCAAACTTTGAGGCATCATAGTTGTTGTGGCTCATCATGTACTCGACATCATCTTGGCCTCCATAGTGGCATTCACTCTCCCTAGACATGTCAACTCACAAGACAAGTGTATATATGTGGAGTGGAAAGGAACTAGAACACAACCTCTCACCTTGTAGATAGTATTGGACGTCGTGGACAACCAAGGGAAACGATCACAAAGTAAAATGTTTGTGTTCAAGTATCCAAAGCAAACTCCAAAACAAACACGGCTTAAAAGTTGGTAGGAAGGTATGGTAGGTGGAAAGCAAATTGAACCAACCGGAAACCAAGATATTGTCAAAGCAAGTAGAGAACCACGATGATCACAAAGAAAATACAAGTCAATCTCAAAAGATAGGAATGTAGTTCAAGGAAACACACGCGCGGAGAGATAAATGGGACTTATGCAACCAAGAAGTGAGCTAAAGAACCATATGATCCTAGCGAAGACTATAAGCTCGGTGTTGCACAAGTACAAGGAGAGCCACTAGCTCGATTGCAATTTATTGGTGGGCTACAAGATTTGCACAAAATGTACCACCTACTAGATGTTCATCGAGCTTGCGCTTTCCTGCAAGATATGGCAAGTGGTGTTTCTTTCTTTCTTTCTTTCTTTTGTTTTGGCACTTTTTGCTTCTTTTCTCTTTCTCTTTTGATTCTTTTTCACTATTTTTGCACACCCACTTCTTTTGATGCCAACACAAGATATAAGATATATGAACTAGCGCATACAACGGTCGCTCGGAAACTACACGGTACAATTGTGCAAAGCCCAAGCAATCATCAAGACCTAGCCTCAATAGGACATGGTAATCGCAAAGATATAGTGTGGCTTACAAAGGAATGGCAAGGGGTAAAGGTTGGCGATGTTATACGTTTCGTCGATGTTCTTCACCCTTTGTTGTAGAAGTGTCGTGCTTGCCCACGGAATTTGGTGGTGGTGGATGATGGATCTTCCGCAATGGTGACGAAGGCCTTGATCGTAGCTTCGAAACGAGCCAAAGAACACCAAAAAGTTGTACTAGATTTTCATGGCTCTGTAGAGAGAAAAATGGACCTCCAGTGGCGTGTGCCCGTGACACTATAAAACGCAAGCGTGCTCCCAAGTTGCGTCCAAATACCATTAAATTCTAGTTTTGCCGCCAAATATCACTATGCACTAACTTAGATTAACACTCACACAAAATGACTGTTGTGCCCTTACCTCTTCACATATCACAACTCTCTTATTTCCTCTCATTTAAGCTACAATTAAATAAGATTCCAGAAATATTTTGACAAGATTTCAGAAATCCATCAACTTTTGTGGAGGAACAATTAAGCAATACTCCTGAAAATTTACAAGCACGTGTATATACTCCAAATCCATATATGGCAAGCTTGCATACATACATCATGTTGTTTCGTACATCAGACACCATGGGGAGCCCTATCATGTACTCCATTAATTCATCTCGGATACAGGATTATTTACAATTGGTTAAGAAACCGATACTCCTGATTGCACCAGAGATAGCAATTACTAACTGAAGTGGTGTAGTATGGGACTACTAGGGTGGCCCGATCTTCACGGATTGACGAACGAGTGGACGAACTCACGCAAGAACACGAAGAACACGAGGAAGAACACCAAGAACACAAGAACACACACGATACAAGAACCGTTTCCCTTACCGGTCGGTCCAACCGGCCCAATAGAATCTACACGAAGGTGGGAGATCGGCAAGTAGATACAAGAAGGGATCTTGGATGGTTGTTTCTCCAACGGTCAACCGAACCGCTCCAATAAAGTCACCCAAAGATGAAAGATTGGCAAGTAGTCAAACTACAAGTAGAGGTCTTGAATCCACTAGAGGGATCTTCTCCACAAGGGGAGGAACCATCTCCCATGGAGGGAGGAGACCATCTTGAGGTGGGGAGCACAGCTCTAATCTAATCTCAAAACATAGTCTATCTAGATCTGAAGGGGTAGGTGCCTATATATAGGGTTGACCCAAAGGGGGTAGGTGGGGAGAGGATAAGGGCATCCAACCCGTGCTGATTCCCGCCGCAGCGGTAGTACCGCTGCGGGGCGGTAGTACCGCTGGAGCGGGCCTTCGAAGCCTCCTCTGATCATGTCGTGGCGGTAGTACCGCTGCGCTTTCCGCTGGAGGTACCGGCTTGAGCAACAGAGCGTCGATTCTGGCGGTAGCGGCGGCGGTAGTACCGCTGCCGGAGCTGCTGGGGCGGTAGTACCGCGACCTCTGGCAGTAGCACCGCTGCCTGGGGCTGCTTGCTCCTCTTCCTTCTTCTCTTCCAAGCCACCGTCTTGTCGGACTCCATTCCTCGTGCGCCTTGGCCATCTTCCCGTGGAGTCGTACTCGTCATGACTAGTGTCGGCCCAGTGAGAACCAGGGTGTGCTGGGCCTGTCCTACACAGCCCTCAACACTCGGTGGGTGAATTTCGCAAAGGACCAGGCTTACGGCCTGGAGAGACCCGCGAGGCAAATCGCCTCGCGAAGGCTCAGGAGGCAGCAGAGGCCTGCGGAGGCCCCCCTTACTGCATCTCTCTCTTCAAGGAGATCCTCCCTAAAGGGAAGTCAACGCCGAATCCTCCCCAGGGCACCCCAGCCCTCGCGGGGATTCCTTCGCTACAAAGCAACCTCTGCAGAGCGCACATGGGCTCCGCAGCGGCCGCAGAGTGACGCGCGCCTCTGCGCGCGGTGACGACGACGCCGCAGTTGCCATTTTGGTGATTAAAGGAGTCAACAAAGATGCGCCATGCGCAACGGACTATAAGGATTTCCTCTTTGGTGATAAGGGGACCGGCCGGCGCTACGCTCCTCGGCCGACGTCACCGTGGGCACCCCCACGTTCCTCTGCAGCCCCAGCTGGCCGTCCTGGATGGACGGTGGCTTTTCTGCCACAGGCATCAGCTTTACGCCCATGGACTACGTCCATGGACAGCGGG
This sequence comes from Poa pratensis, assembly GCA_947311845.1. Lineage (NCBI taxonomy): Eukaryota > Viridiplantae > Streptophyta > Magnoliopsida > Poales > Poaceae > Poa > Poa pratensis. The sequence goes on along the minus strand of CAMZMU010000034.1, from coordinate 17,925,189 downwards.
GCTGTCGGGGAATACTTTCTGGATTAACCCGCGGCCCAGTGCGACTTAACTTACGCGCACGGACGAAGGCCCACTTGGGAGCAAGCCCAATATTGAACCGCCATAAGGGGAAAGATCTAGAAGACATATCCCGGAGGACGTGAAGACCAAGTAGTCTCCGAGTAGGCCTCTGTGGATGTATTCCTTATGGGGAAGTTTCCTTTTGTAACCTAGCGAGTCTCTGTGTATATAAAGAGGACTCGCAGGACTTAGAGCGGGTCAAGCTATCAAGCCCCAAACCCTAGCTCATACGGCGAGTACCAGATCGGATCGCCTCCATTGTAACACCTCGATTATCATATCAATACCAATCTAGGGTAGGCAGGAAGTAGGTCTTTCACCTCACATTGAGGGGGCCGAACCTGGGTAAATCTGTGTTGATCTTTGTTCCTGCGATCCCAAGCTCGGAGATGCTTGACTCGCATAATCCCACACCTACGAAGTCATCTATGACACCTGACGTGACAAACCCACGACAGTTGGCGCCCACCGTGGGGCCTGCGGTCAAGAGCGTCACGTTCCGCGCAGGATCCATGAAGGGAGCTGAAGATCTTGTTGTTGGCCGTATCATCACGGTCAATGGCACACCCCTCATCGACGATTCAAGCTGGGGGCCGGAAGCAGATTACTTGGAGACCGGCCACGTCATCCCCTTTGGATCCATCAACGCCTTCGTCGGCTTCATTGGCGGCGAGTCAGAGGATCCATCGCAACATGGCGACTCAGAAGAAGGAGTCGCGGTAACAGTGGACCAAGAAGAAGAATCTATCAACCACGAGTCGCTGCCTCTCGAAGACGAAGAAGGTCAATCCATTGAGTATGTCCTTGAGGAAAGGCTATGCGGAGGCCCTGTGGATAGTGGCTCGCCCTCTGTAGAAGATCGGCACGTGGAAGGGGTCTACAGGACCACAGAAGCAGACGAAGGGCTGGGCATGCCACCAGGCAGCTTAGCCCCCACACCGCCGGAAGCAGCAGAACAAGCCGCGCTAGACGCATCAGGAGTCGCGGCATCCGCTGCGATGACGCCAGGAGTCGCGGCCTCAGGAGTCGCAAACAGAGAGACTCCACCTGGAGTCGCGCCTGCGGAATCAGGGTCAAGGGTAACCCCCAGCGCGCGGTCACGCCGCCACAGGGAAGCGTGTTGTTTACACCAATATCTGCGGTTAACGCGGCTGCTAGGGTGACAGAATTGGAGGCTACCAGGATCGGGCTATATGATGAAGTCCAGAGAATCGCAGATGAGAGAGCCAGGCTGGCGCGTGAGGAACAGCGCCTCCAACAGGAGCAACTGCGACTCATCGAGGAAACCAATACTCTGCAAGGAATACAGGCCACCTTGCCACACAGACGCCACGCGAGTCGCCTGCAGCCAGGAACAGTAAACCCTATGGAGCTGTTCCAATCACCTACCACTGAACCGCAATTGCGATCCCATCAGTCGCCACCAACACGGCGCACCCGGTCGCATGGTCAGGGGTCGCACAACCTTCAGTCGGTACCCGCACGCATGGCACCATCTGCCATGGTTATGCGGTCCGTGGCCCCGTTAGCTGCGCCCGCGGTTCAAGCAATCGCTGTACCATCAATCGTACCAGCGGTTCCATCTTTCGCAGCACCAAGAGTAGCAGAGATACCTGGGTCAAGGGCCATAGTACAGGCTAACAACAGGGCCATGATGCCCCCGCCCTTGACGCAGCCAACCTTTGTTCAGCAGTCGCCACAGCAGCCTCAAAGGTTCCACACGCCGCAAGGGCATTATGTTAGCCCAGTGGAGAATCTCTTTGCAGCCACAAACATCTTGGCCAGATTAGCGCCAGCAGGAAACACGCCAATGGACAGAGAGGCACGGCGCGCCATTGAGATGCTGAGCACAGCAGTAATACAGCAGGCGAATATGTCCGAACACGCAGGACGGCTGCACTCCACCCCTTACAATAGCAGAGCAACGGCGGAGAGAAGCATCCACGCGGAGTCGCCACACGTTGCGACCTCGAGCTCGGCTAGGCGACAAAGGGAAGATCAACCTGCGGCTCAAAATCAACCTCAGCAAATTCAACCCATAGAGATTGTGCAGCCGCGCGCGGCGGCCAACCAATAGGAAGGCCAGCTTCGTCCAACCTATCGTCGCGACTCAAAGGCCCAGTCTGTTTCAGCGAAAGAATCAGGTCTGAACCGTTTCCTGCAGATTTCAAAGGGCCTCGCAAGGTCGCCAACTACAACGCCAGCATGGACCCTGTTACTTGGCTCAACAATTACGAGATGGGCATGAGTATCCTAAATGCATCCGAAGAGATCTGCGCACGTTACCTAAACATGATGTTAGAAGGCGCAGCCCACATATGGCTACAAAATTTGCCACCAAATTCAATAAACTCTTGGGATGAGATGAAGGAAGCTTTTATCAAGAATTTCCAAGGAACATGCAAGCGACTCTGCAGCATAGAGGACCTTGAGCGTTGTGTACAGAAGGAAGGCGAGTCGAGTCGCCACTGGATGAGAAGGGTCGCAGAGATCATACATTCCTCAGACAACATACCACCCAGTTCAGCAGTCCTTGTCATGGAGAAAAATTGCAAATTTGAGCCGCTAGTCCACAAACTAGGTCGCATGAAGGATAAAGTCAAGAGCCTAAGCGAGGTAATGGCGGCGGCCAACAAGTATGCTAGCTCGGATAAAACCAGGGACGCATCTGATGGGGAGGAAGAGGAAAACACTGGCAAGGGAAAGAAGGCCAGTAGCAAGCCTCAACAACAGCAAGCTAGCAATGCCAATGCGAGTTATAACAAGCGCAAAAACGAGGAAGGAAACTCAGGGTTAGTCGCAAATACGAATACTCGTTACAAACAAAGCAGCAGCAGAGGAAGGAATTTTCACCAGTTAATTTGGAAGAGGTTTTCAACCGCCCCTGCGACATCCATATAGGAAAAGATGGGAAACCACCCAACCACACGAAGGCACAGTGTTATCATTACAAAAAGTGGAAGGATGGACAGCCACTCAACACAAACTTCAATCATCAAAACAACGAGGAAGGTAAACATGGCGGAGGCAACAACAGCAACAACGCCGTCCCAAATCCGCAGCCAGATCAGCCACAGTTCCCAAAACAGTTGGGTCAGTATCATACCATTGTGGTGAATACTTCAAGGAGGGAACAAAAGCTGCGACGACGCAATCAGGCTGTTAACGCCATAGTACCAGCCGTCCCACAGTGGCTAAAGTGGTCCGAGCAACCAGTAGTTTGGAGCCGCGAGGATCACCCAGGAGAAATAAATGAAGAGGGAAAACTCGCGCTGGTGGTTGCCCCTCAAGTCGCAGGGTACAAGTTGAGCAAAGTACTGATGGATGGAGGCAGCAGCATCAACATATTATACTATGAAACCTTCAAAAGAATGAACCTTCAAGAAAAGCAGCTACACCCATCAAGAACAACGTTTCATGGTGTCGTGCCAGGCATATCAGCTCAGCCATTGGGGCGAGTTAACTTGGAGGTCGCCTTTGGGACACAAAGCAACTTCAGGAGCGAGTACATTTGGTTCGAGGTTGTAGATTTCCAGAGCCCATATCATGCGCTGTTTGGCAGAGAAGCATTCGCAAAGTTTATGGCTAGGCCGTGCTATGTGTACCTAAAGCTTAAAATACCAGGCCCTAGGGGAGTCATCACCATCAATGGCGACAAAAGAATAGCTCAAGAATGCGAAGAGGCGACAAGGCCATAGCCAGAGCAGCTTGCATCGCAGAGAGCGCGCCCATGCGCGAGTCGCAGGAGAATTTTGATGACATCGTGAAGGCCAAGAGGCACCTGCCTGACTTGCGACTTCAGATTACGGCCGCAAGGGAGGCAAGGAAGTCAAAGGCTACGAGCCATTGCCAATAAGGACACATCCCAGGCATCGCGAGTTGCCATCAGCAGCGCAGCAAAATTATTAAGAGTTTACATCATCAAGCTGGCCACTCAGGGCTAAAAATTTCAATTCTGGTCGCCACTCAGGCGCGACCGACCCAATGTACACTTCTGATCGCCACCTAGGCGCGATCGACCCAATTCTGGTCGCCACTCAGGCGCGACCGACCCATGTAACATCTCTGGTTGCCACCTAGGCGCAACCGACCCACATCATTCTGGTCGCCACTCAGGCGCGACCGACCCATGTAACATCTCTGGTTGCCACCTAGGCGCAACCGACCCAAGCATCACTTCTGGTCGCCACCTAGGCGCGACCGACCCTATGTATCATATAATGATTCTGAAATAAAGCATCTCAAACTACCAATTGAGCTGTGAGTCTTTTATTTTTTAATCATTGGTCCCTTGGGGGTGCGGCAGCTTTTTAGCGCGGCCTATTCCTTGGGATCGCCAAACAAGTGGCATTTATCGTGATTATACTCAACCTCTCTTGGATGCGACTTGCACTATGCGGCCAAAGTACTGGGGGTGCGGCGTCAATCGAGTTTGATTGCCTATCATGGCCGCTCTCGACCCTGAACACGCACTTTTTACCTGGGAAATACTGAGCCGCGCAAGGGCCTAAGTGAGGAAAAACCGAGACAAATCATAAGGACCAGCCTATTGGTCATGTACTGCCAAGAGTACTTAAGCAAACCATAATATTGTCTTATGACACATAAATTCTAACAATTATTACAGACCGCTAAGGGCCAAGATCATCAAACCATTGTTTTCTCTTCTTCACTTGTGCGCAGCTTTTGGCCGGTGGGAAGGAGGAACAGGCGGCTTACCAAGCTTGCCAGAAGGAGCAATCGCAGGCTCGCTGGAGGGCTCTTCAGTCGCGGGCTTGGGGGCTGCAGAGCTGGATACGCCTGGAGAGGGGTTCTTTTCCTGCGGAATCACCGCACTGGATGACGGAGCGGGTAACTTCTCCCATCTGCTTCCATCTGCATTATACTTGCCCATATAGGTCGCAAGATCTATCCCCTCCACCAGTTCAGTCGCGTGGCCGCGCATATCCTTCCAAGTCGCATATTCTGAGGCCGTCAGTTCGGTGCCATCCACCTTCTTCGAGGGCCTACCTTTTGCAACCTTGGCAGCATCAAAAGAAGGATAGTACGTCTTGGCCAAAGCAAGAACATGAGCCGCGCCGGTGCGAGCTGAGGACTCCTTCCAGTCCAAAAAGAACTGAGGCGCCCTAAGCAGTCTTTTTAGCAGCCCTTCAGAATCACCGGGGACTGGCTTGGTCGGCAGCAGGCACTTAGACAGTGATTTCATGGCGTCACAAGTTCTTCGCGAAAAATCGCGGATATACTCCAGCTGTTCTTGAGTACTGCCGCGCTGCTCCTTGGCATCTTCACCTACATCGAGGCATGTCTCCGTCAGCTCTACAACACAGGCAAAGATAGTAGAGAAAACAGATGCAGATATGAGTCGCAACACATACCAGTTAACTCTTGAGTCATGATGCACACTTTGGCGTGGACAAGGTTATGGGCATCAGAAACTTTCTTCAACTTTTTCTCAAGCTCGCCAATGGAAACAGCCTTAAGCCTTGCGTCCTCATTGGCATCAGCAATGGCGTCTTTCTGAGCACTGACTTGGAGGTCCAGCTGCTGGACCCTCTCTTGGAACTTCTCTTCAACAGTTTTAAGCCGCAGCTCGGTGGCTTTGGCTTGCTCAGATAACTTGAAGCTTTCATCAGATAGCTCGCCCATCCTGGTTTCCCTCTTTTCAGCTCAGCGTCACGCTGGCCAAGGAGCTCGCGCAGCCTCTCCAGTTCAGAGGGAGTATCCCCCAGCTGCTTTTCCAAGGCAATTTGGCAGCTGTTATGGAGCTTAGTTCCTCCTACGAAGGGTACATCAGTTAGTAAGTATATATCAACAGCTAAAAGAGAAGCATCAAGTCTCCCTTTACAGTCAAAGAAGAAACTTGATCCTTGGGGGCTAGAGACAGATAACTGGAGATAGAAGTTTACCTTATAAGCCGCAGACAGGTCAGACAGTGCCTTGCGGAGCTCCATGGCTTGCTTGTCATTTGAGGCAATGATAGCCTCTGACAGTTTCTCAGCGCGGCTTGTGGAGGAGGAAGAAGCAACCTCAGCATGCAGAATTGGCGACCGCAGATGTCCGCCGCTGGCGACTCAACACTGGCGTATCAGCATCCTTGGCCATTACATCTATGGAGGAGGGGTTGACCTTCTCCACGTCCTGGATCATAAGGGGATCCGTTCTATCCTCCAGAGCCACCTCTTGGGTGGCTGTGTCAAGAACAGGGACCGTGGCCAGGTCATCAGTGGTGGCCACGCCCTCTACCATGGCGGTATGAGCCGCAGGTGATAAACGGCTCAACCGCGGTTCCAGGCTCAGTCGCGGGTTTAGCCGCACTTCTGAAAAAGCAAGGGCATTGTGTGAAGAAGAAGCACATAAGCCAGAATAAAAGTATTAAAGCACAGGGAAAAGTTACTAACTCTGGAGCCATCTTCACAAAGGCCATAAGTTCACCGCTTGACGGTGAGGACAGGCCTTGGGTCCCAGAATCTACGAGCAGAAGTTTTGCGTGTCAGTAGAGGAAAAAGAATAAGCATTCAAGATGACAAGACAACAGAAATTACCAGAGTGGGGACCCATGTCTTCTTCAGCAGAGGCGGTGGCTTTGAAAGCACGCCTGGCAACGGAGGAGGTCGCGCCCGTAGCAGGTTTGCGACGCTTCGTGGCCTCAGGGTTTTCCAGAGCATCAACCTCTGGTTCCTCACGAGATAGCCTCTTGGAGGCTCTACGGGGAGTTGGTCCAGCCGCGGCAACAGAACTCGCGGCTGGCACTGGACTCTCGTCCTCGTCCAGTTCAGTCTCTTCACCATCTGAGGCCGCAGAAGCAACAGAAGGGATATCAGCAGTCTCGCTGCCCTCTAGAGTGGGCAGCAACTTCTTTCGTGCGGCACGCTTGGGAGCAGCAGTGCCGGCGACGGTCGCAGGCAGCGACCAGTAGTTCTCATCAGCCTGGATCAGGAGATATAAGTTGCAGTATTAAGAAAAGGAATGCGACTCAACTACGAAGGCGAAAAGACAGAGAAGAGGAGTTACCTCAAAAGGCTTGTTGTTAACACTGAAAGGGGCAAGCCCCACCTTATCGAAGGAGATGTCCTTCTCCTCAGTCACGCGGGTGACAAATTCCACCCAATCCTCAGGCCTCCAGTCCGAAGCCTTGATACGATCAACGTCAGCAGAGGTGCCTGTGCACTCAAGGAAGGATCGCTGTCGTGGACTCACGGGCTGAATGCGCCATTTGGTCCAGCAAGAGAGAAGATCAAGGCCAGTAAGACCATGACCTATTAAGGCGCGGACTTGATCAGCGACTCATTGATGAAGGACATGGACGAGTCGCGGGGTTTTGATTTCAGTGCCTCGGTAGGCACGAAGAGGGTGTTAGACCAGGAGGGAAGGCGAGTTTCGCCCTCCGGTGAAGTATCTTGGCAATAGAAGAAAGATTTTTGCCAAGCCCTGGGTCGATTCGCCAGGGCTAGCTTGGGAAGGCAAGAGTTCCTATGGCGTTGAAGAGAGATGGCGCCGACCTGAACGTAGGCGCCACCCTTGGAGACAAGTTGGCTGTTGCAGGTGAAAGAGGCCAGCCATAGATCGATGTTGGGGGCTATGCCAAGATAATCCTCGCACAGCACATGAAAATTGCTCACCTGGAGCATTGAGTTGGGCCCGATGTCGTGAAGACGGAGGCCTAGGCGTTGCAGCAAATTGCGGAAGAAGGGAGAACCTGGCGGCGTGAATCCACGCTCCACGTGCTCCACGAACATCACCAGCTCGTTGGGCTTGGGGCGCGGCTCGATTTCATCGCCTGGCGCCCGCCAGACGCCGTCCTCCTTCGGCGGCAAGAAGCCAGCCTCGGCCAGATCTGCAGAGTTTCCTCCGTTACCCAGGATCCTTCCCAGTTGCAGGAGATCTTGCGCCTATCGTCAGATGGCTTCGCCTTGGGCGCCATTGCGAGGGGGAGATTGGATTGGGGAACTAGGCTCGGGTCGAGGAAGAAGACGGCGCGGCTAGGGATGAGAAGATTGCAAGGGCAAATGGATAATGACCTAGGTGGCCGCAGCTTATAACTGAAGGGGCCCGCAACTAACGGCATTATCTGTGCTCGCAACCAACGGCACAATTTGCGCCCGCAAAACGAGTAACGGTCCGCAATTAAAGGAAACAGAATATTTCCAGAAGGAGAGATGAGTCGCGCAGATGAGTCACAGCTCTGAATCGCATAAGTCAGGAGATTGGTCAGAACGTTTACAGTGCGGCTCAGAGACCATTTCAAGAGGTCAGAAGGTTCTCACCGTAAAGTCCTAACCAATCTTGGGGGCTAATGTCGGGGGAATACTTTCTGGATTAACCCGCGGCCCAGTGCGACTTAACTTACTCGCACGGACGAAGGCCCACTTGGGAGCAAGCCCAATATTGAACCGCCATAAGGGAAAGATCTAGAAGACATATCCCGGAGGACGTGAAGACCAAGTAGTCTCCGAGTAGGCCTCTGTGGATGTATTCCTTATGGGGAAGTTTCCTTTTGTAACCTAGCGAGCCTCTGTGTATATAAAGAGGACTCGCAGGACTTAGAGCGGGTCAAGCTATCAAGCCCCAAACCCTAGCTCATACGGCGAGTACCAGATCGGATCGCCTCCATTGTAACACCTCGATTATCATATCAATACCAATCTAGGGTAGGCAGGATGTAGGTCTTTAACTCACATTGACTCGCATAATCCCACACCTACGAAGTCATCTATGACACCTGACGTGACAAACCCACGACAGGCTGCGGTGCACCGTGCTCCTCCCTTCTGTCGCCATGTGGTAGCCCTTCCGCTGCGCAAGCACAGGAAGAGGCCCGGGGCGCCTATAAAACGAGGCGGTGCTCCACCGTAGAAAAGCATCGCACTTCATTCCAACTTAGCTACCTATGCGCAAGGAAGAAGAAGACCACCGTTTCCCTTCCTTGGGCACACCATTGCCAAAAGAGAGCCCTCGGCAAGCTCATTGTACTGTAACCTCCATAGCAGCGCAATACAGACAAGCAGGAGTAGCGGTTTACCTCCACACGAGGGCCGTGAACCTGGGTACGGGCTGGTGTTCATCTCTATCGTGATGTCCCTCCTCATGCTCGACGAGCACCGTCGCCGTGCAGGTTGAGGGTTGTTTGACCAACATGTTCAACCCCTTACACGAACTCTCTTCGTGAGTTTGACCACCCCTGTTTCGTGGGAGTCATTCTCCGACAATTGGCGCGCCAGGTAGGGGCTGAGGCGCATCTTCAACCTTCACGACTTCTGCGCCATGACGGACACTCGCACAGCTCGTGCTAACCGGCGGGCGTCAGGCAGGCACCACCGAGCCCGCCGCCAACACCACCAACCCCGCGGCCGTCCTCGCGCCAGCCGCGCTTCGGGGCACAACACCGCTGAGCCGCGTGTGGAGCACCCCTAGGACGCACACGGCCACCACGACGACCGCTACGACGAAGACGTCGACCATGGGCACGGCGAGGACGCTGAGTCCTCGCATCCGTCCCAGCGCCAAAGCACCTCCACTCTTGGGCGTCCAGCACCCAGTCCCAACACCGCGCTCTCATGGCCGCGAGCTCTTCCGCTACCGCCCCACCGCCGAGCGCACGACAACTGGCTCGGCCGCCTCCAGCACCTCGTCGACATCGCAACTGCACCGCGCGCAGCTCCGGCGACGTCACGCTCTCTGGTGCACCACAACTCTGGGCGCACAGGGACCGCCGCGCACGGCGCACCTCCGCCGCCCCCTCCGCCGACCGCCTCCGCTGCGGCCACAAGGCCGCCTCACACGCGTCTTCGCCGCGCGATTGCCAAATCGTGCAGCGGACCCTCCGACGCGCGGGTGGAGATGGAGCGCCAGAAGGACCTCCAGAAGCGCATCGTCGAGGAAATCGGCCAGGCGGGGCGACAGAACCGCCGCTCTTCAGGGCGGCGTTGCCTCGTACGCCACAGGATGCGCAGCCTTCACCCGCAGCCTGCGTCGCGTCGTCTGGCCACAGAAGTTCAGGCCTGACCTACCCAAGGGCTACGACGGCACGAACAACCCCATCGAGTTCCTGCAACTCTACACCACCTCCATCCAGGCCGCGGGGGAGACGACAAGGTCATGGCCAACTGGTTCTCCCACGCCCTCAAGGATTCTGCCTTGTCGTGGCTCCTGAACCTCCCCGAGGACTCCATTGAATCGTGGGAGGAGCTCTGCCAGCAGTTCGTTGCAAACTTCAAGGGCACATACGAGCGCGCCCTCACCTACAACGACCTGCGCGCTGTGCGCCAGAAGCCTGGCGAGACCCTCCGCAGGTACATCCAGCGCTTCAGCCAAGTCCGCAACAAGATCCCGAACATCCCGGACTCGCACGTCATTGCTGCCTTCAGAGAGGGCGTCACCAACCACAGGATGCTCGAGAAGCTCGGCATCCACGATACCCTCTCCTCCGTGGTGAAGCTCTTCGACATCGCAGACAAGTGCGCCAAGGCAGAAGAAGGCCTCCTTTTCGTCAAGGTGGGCTGAGCGACGACCCTGTCGAGGGATCCAAGACCCAGAAGAGGCGGATGAGACAAAGCGCAAGCCTACCGCTGTTCTAGCGGCCGAGCCCGACGCCAAGCACGTTCGCGAGGACTCTCCCGAGGCAGGCGAGAAAAAGGTGGACAACCGCCCGTTCTGCATCTACCACAACAGGCGCGGCCATGCGACAGAGAACTGCTTGACCTCAAGCAGCTGAGCAAGAAGCGCGAGCAAGAAGAAGGCAGCGGTAGCCGCGGCAGAGGCCGTAGTTACCGCAAAGGGCGACAAGGCAACTACCAGAGGCCGCAGGGACTCAGGCGAATGCCGCCGAGAAAAACAACAACCTCCCCGACGAAGAGCCCGGAGGTTACCAGGCCCCTAAGGGTGCTATGGCATGCATCCTCGGCGGATCCCAAGCGCCCAAGTCCAACAATCAGTTCAAGCAGTTCGCTCGCGAGCTCAATGCAGCGCTTCCCGGGGTCGAGACGTCCCGACCCCTCAAGTGGTCCCAGTACACCATCGCCTTCGACGCCAAAGATCACCCCAAGTCGACCAAGACTGTGGGCACCCTCCCGTTGGTGTGCACCCCCACCATCAACAACATCGCCGTCGGCAAGACGCTCATTGATGGGGGTGCAGGCCTGAACGTCATCTCTGTCGAGACCTTCGAGACGCTTCAAGTGCCCTACGAGTGGCTCATGCCCTCCAGGCCCTTCACCGGGGTCACACTCACGCTCAATCTCGCCTCTGGGGCAAGTGAGGCTCGCGGTCACCTTTGGCACGCAGGAGAACTACCGCACCGAGCTAATTGACTTCGACGTCGCGCACATTGGCCTGCCCTACAACGCCATCCTCGGCTACCCCGCCCTCGCGAAGTTCATGGCCGTCACGCACCACGCCTACAACATGGTCAAGATCCCTGGCAGCGGTGGCACCATCACCATACGTGGTCACGTACAGGACGCCACGCGCGCTGTCGAGATCGCCTACAAGGCCGCTGCCATGGCATTCCCCGCTGACGAGGACATGGAGCCTCTCGAGAGGCCCAAGAAGAAGAAACATGTTCACTCAAGAGCAAGCATCTACAAAAAGGTGTCGCTGAGCACCAGGGCTCGGGGCTGAGGCTCGGGGCTGAGGCTCGGGGGCTAGCGTCACCATAGGCGCTGGCTTGCCTCCCAAATAGGAAAGCGCGCTCGTCGCCTTCCTTCGGGCAAATTCTGACATGTTCGCATGGACTCCGTCAGAAATGTCCGGTGTACCAAGGGAGGTGATCGAGCACCACTTAGCCGTGTGTCCAACGCACGCCCTGTAAAGCAAAAGCGCGGAAACAAGCCCCCGAGAAGCAAGCGTTCATCATCAAAGAAGTAGAGAAGCTGAAAGCAGCAGACATCATTCGAGAAGTTGCCCACCCCACTTGGCTCTCCAACGGTGTGTTGTCCCAAAACCCAATGGAGGAGGCCGGCTCTGCATCGACTACACAGACGTAAACAAGGCCTGCCCCAAGGATCCATACCCCATGCCAAGGATAGACCAGATTGTGGACTCCACCGCCGGCTGTGATCTCCTCTGTTTCCTGGATGCCTTCTCAGGCTACCACCAGATCAAAATGGCCAAGGAAGACGAGGAGAAAACAGCATTTCTCACCCCTTGTGGTGTGTATTGCTACACTTGCATGCCCTTTGGCCTGAAAATGCCGGCGCCACCTTCCAGAGGCTCATGAGGATCGCCTTGGGGGCTCAGATGGGAAGAAATGCAGAAGCTTATGTCGACGACATCGTGGTCAAGTCTCGCGAGGGAGACACTCTCTTGAAGGATCTCGAGGAAACCTTCGCCAGCCTGCGCAAGGTGAACATCAAGTTAAACCCCGCCAAGTGCGTCTTCGGGGTGCCTTCAGGCAAGCTCCTCGGGTTCCTCGTGTCCCACCGCGGCATAGAAGCAAACCCTGACAAGATCAAGGCTATAGAAGACATGCAGCCACCTCGCCGCCTCAAGGACATGCAGCGCCTAGCAGGATGCATGGCCAGCTTAGGCCGCTTCATCTCCAAGTTCGGCGAGAGAGCCTTGCCATTTTTCAAGATCATGAAGAAATCCGGCACCTTCAAGTGGACTCCAGAGGCGACAAGCATTTGAGGACTTGAAGAAATACTTGGCTAGCTCACCAGTCATGGTAGCCCCCAGGGCAGGCGAGCATCTGAAGCTGTACCTAGCAGCCACTCCACAAACTGCAAGCGCCGTCCTGGTGGTGGAAAGAGAAAGCCAGTTCTCCCCAAGAAAAGCACTGCCACACCAAGTCCAGAACCTCCCGACGAAGGAACAGTCTCTCCAGACCCAGTGCCAGACCCACAGCCTCAAGTCGAGTCACCACAGCACCCCTGCCGAGGCTCCTCCACAGGCAAACCTCGCCAAAGGTCCTGAGGAGCCTCTCGAGGGAGCCGACGCTGCAGCACCATCAACGACCCTCGTCGAGCATCCTCTACTTCGTCAGTACTGTACTGCGAGATGCTCGCGAGCGTACCCAGTGCAGCAGAAGCTCCTCCTCGCGCTACTCATCGCCTCCAGGAAGCTGCGCCACTACTTCCAGGGCCACCCCATCACGGTGGTCACGTCCTTCCCCCTGGAGCAGATCCTGCGCAACCCCAACCACTGACCGCGCGTCGCAGGATGGAACAGCTGCAACCATTCAACTTGCGCTTCGACACCACAAGAGTCATAAAAGGGAGAGCGCTGGCGGATTTCGTCGCCGAGTGGACAGACCCAACTCCTGAAGAGCCTCGCGAAGAAGAAACCGCGTCATCGGAGATACAATGCCAAGCCACTGGACCATGCACTTCGATGGAGCTTTCGCCTGCCGCAATGGTGGGGCTGGCGTCTGACCTCACCAAAAGGTGACAAGCTCTACTACGCCATCCAGTGTGCTTCACAATAGACAAGATCTCCAACAACATCGCCGAGTACGAGGCCTCCTCGCCGGGCTCAGAGCCGCAATCGCCCTTGGCGTCAAGCACTTACTCATAAAGGGTGATTCCCAGCTCCTGGTTAACTTCTCCAACAAGAGCTACACGCCTAAAGACGACCACATGGCCGCCTACCTTGAAGAGGTCCGCAAGCTCGAGAAGCACTTCAGGCATGGAGCTCATGCACATCCCGCGAAGGAGAACCAGGAGGCAGATGACATCGCCAAGCGAGCATCACGAAGGCAGGCCCAGCCGGCCGGCGTCTTTGAAGAGAGACTCTCCAAGGCGTCCATAAAGCAGCCACAAGAAGCAGCAGCCACAAGCACAGACGAAGTACTCCCACCACCTCCTGTAGGTGGGGCACCCAACTGCGGTCCATCCTCAGGGGAGCGTCTGCTGCTGGCTATGGTGCATCAAGAGACAGGCTGGGTGACGAACTCAAGACTACTTGCTGAAGGGAGTCCTCCCCGAAGAAGACGCGGAGGCGGAACGAGTGGCTCGACAAGCCAAGTCATACTACATCCTCGAGGGAGACCTGTACCGCAAGCGCCCAAATGGAATTGCACTCAAGTGCGTCCCCCCGAGGAAGGCCGCATGCTGATCAGAGACATTCACATGTGGAGAGTGTGGCCACCATTCCTCTGCACG